>JAGKTI010000265.1:0-17537 GCA_018397915.1 Birgus latro
AAAGGAGAGGAGAGCCAAAGGTGGTGGTGAACATTGAAATCTCCTAGAATGGAGATTTCAGAGAAAGGAGAAATGGATAGAATGTGTTCCATCGTAGAAGTAAGATAGTCAAAGAATTTTTGATAGTCAGTAGAATTGGGAGATAAGTAAACAGCACAGATATATTTAGTCAGAGAATGACAGGAAAGCCGAAGCCAGAGAGCAGAGAATTCAGAAGAATCAAGTTCAGGAACACGAGAGCAAGATAGATCGTTGCGTACGTATACGCAACAGCCACCTTTGGCTTTGAAACGAGAATAGAGAAAGTAGGAGGATACAGAAAAGGGTTTGCTGTCAGTTGCCTCAGACAGCTGAGTCTCAGTGAGAAAGAGAAGGTGAGGTTTAGAGGAGAAGAGGTGGTGCTCAACAGCGTGAAAGTTAGAGGAAAGGCCGCGAATGTTACAGAAATGAAGAAGGAGTGAGTCGGACAGTGGTTCCAGGCAGCTCTTAGAGTCGTCACCGGGAGAGGGGCGGATGGTGGGGGCTAACTAACTCTTGTAGCTAATTATGATAGTAAGTACATCATCATCGTTGTCATCATGATCACCACCATCACCATCATCACAACCTTATTTCATGATAATTCTCAACTTTTCACTGTACAAAATAGAGCATTATGCAGATCTAGGACTAAGGATGTTGAACTTGCTATTGCTGCTGTAGTTGTTGTATCCTTTGGTTCATTTTAACAGGCACCCAGTGGACTGCAAGCTGTTATTAACCCTTTTCCTGGAACTGACCATGCACCCCTGAAGTGACAGGGAGGGAGCTGATGGACATTTATATAACCTGCTCACACTGGTTATAACACTGCTACTTGTTAAGGGCATCCCATGCTAGAACCAACATCATCATCATCATCATATTTAGCACTCCCTGTACAAGGCATTGCACAGGCCTGGGAGTAAGAGTGTTGAACTTCTCATTATTATAATTAGCATTAGCGGACCCTTGCTATAACGAACCCCATTATAGTGGATACCTGTTTTAATGGATACCAAAAGCAGGCTGAACTTTAGTCAGCCATACTGAACAATGTTACATGGGGTGGAATGGGTCACAATACATGTGATTCCTACCCTTTTTACTCACACATGACCAGAAACTGCCCTCTCCCCATCATGATTGCCAAGTTGTAATAACACACTATAGTAATATTGTATTAATCATGAAGAACTGCTAGAACATGGATGTGAAATAAGCTGCAAAAAGGCAAAATTTTCAGCCAAGTTATTGTAAAACTGGTATAATTTACATTTTTAGTACTAGAATATGCTACTGTACTCATTTACTTTCAACATGTGCTTGAAATCCCACTTCAGGGAGGTGATCCTTGGACATAACAGACTACTGGCTTTCATGAACTTGGCTTTCACCCAATTAGTCCATTATAGTGAGGGTCTACTGTGGCATGATATCATATTCATAATAAAGCTGCTAAAAAAAAAATAGTAATAATAATAAAAATCTAGGTCCATCTATCTATCTATCTATCATCTAATCTACTTCTGTCCCATCAGAAGGATAGAAGCCCAGAACTATGCTAGTCAATCCCAACATTTAAGGGTGATCAGTCTTGCTCACTCACGAGTGACATTACTTGAGCAATAAACCTCAACGGTCCTTTGGATGGTGGTGTGATAAGTAAGCTACATGACTTGGTGCTGAAGAAGGACAACTGCTGGAACACTGACTCAGTCTCCTAGAAAATCATTCAATTTCTCTCATTTTATGTGTTTCTGAATTTGTCGATGTGGTCTTGTGGTAGGAATGTCCTAGCTGGAGTGACAGCCTTACAGAGGTATGGTGCCCAAAAGGTTAATGGAGGTTTTTCAATCATGTCACCAACAGGAGCAGACTGGTCATTTATTGGCACCCTTAAATGTAATGCAATACTGAGGTCAATAATCCTAGTATCTATTTATCTATCTGTGCAGTAATTGACATACATATCCTGGTGCGGAAGAAGGCAAGCTGCTGGAACTCTGGCTCTGCCTCCTCAAACATGTCATTCCTCAACAGCTGACCCAGTGCTACATTGATGTCCACCTGCAGACAAAACATCATCATCACAAATGCTGAGTGGTCAGGTCATAACCAACCAATGCCAAGAGAAAATAGAAGTTTTCAGCTAGCTTCTTCCACCAGTTTTAGTCATCTACTAAACACAGAGTATGTATGTGAGAACTGATTTTTCCTTCTCTCCAGTGATAATAGGAGTAAAAATATAATCATTTTGTTATCATGCTATATGCCAGTGACAACTGGTTAGTAACAAAAAAGGATACAAGCAGGCTGAAACTGACAGAAATGAGAATGCCGAAATGGATGAGTATGGTAGGAGTGAATGAATGTACCGTGAACAGTGTACTGAAAGAGAGATGTGGCATAAGTGATAGTAATGTGAATCAGTAGGTTGAGATGGTTTGGACATGCTGAGAAGAGAGGGGAGGGGTTTTGGCTGAGCAGGGTTACAAGTATTTCGGTGGAGGGAGGTGCGCTCAGAGGCAAACAATGCAAGATGTGGAATAAGGTCTCGTGTGGAGCCCTCTGGTGAAGAGGACAGAGCAGGAAAATGGCTCCAGTCTGTGACATGGAGTGCTGTCAATACGTGAAAAGACCTACATAATAGACTAGCATGGTCAACGGTCTCTACAATTAACATAACATAGCTGACCTGAGCCTTGCCAAATATCTTCATGGGCTGTGATGGGTCTGAGGCAGCACAGTTAGGGCGGCTGATGTTCTCAACACGGTTGCTAAGTTGCAGCTCCACCATTCCTGTTTCCAGCCTTACTGCTGACTGGGTGGGGGTTGTGGCTGTAATGATGATTCCCTGCAACATGTACATCATGAACATTTTCATCACAATACAATCTTTTTCCCATCAAAGGCTTGGATGTGGTGGTGATCACAAAGCAAAGGAAGGAGACAGCACAACACAGGGAGAACTATCAACACCACAACCAATGAAAATGGGCCAGACACTCATTCATTCACATTTAATTTCCCAAAATCCTGGCTTGACCTCTGAAGCATTACTATTTGCAGAGTGCTGGTGATGGACACCTTTATGCATGGAATTGATAAAATAAGATGGCTCCACTGTCCTGTTATACAAACACCTCTCAACTCCCTAAAAATTTCCTGACAGGAGGACAGCTGATTGCAGGAAAGAGTGAACTTCAGTTTGTACTCCATCGAGTTCCATATTCTGCCTGCAGCAATAACAAAAACCATCTGAACATTTTTTGCTAACATACTTTATATGTGCAGTACAAAATGGCAGCCTGAAACAGCCAATCCACTGACTATTAAAGTGTTAAACATTTATCATGTGCTCCTCTGTACATAATTCATCCAACTACCTCAACTCCATGTCAGTTCCCTATCCACATAAAACTTCCTTACCTGGCTTTCTTACACACTCATTTACACAAAGCCACCAGATCCATCCAAAACTTCTAGCCAAATGGCAACCTTCATGAAACACCAGACATTCATTCCACAAAAACTGCTCATCCCAGAGAGACATAAGTACATCTAGCTATTACCTATCTCTGCTTCAATACCAACACAAACTACAAGTCACACAATCTATCATGCCCTCAAAGTAGTGCAGCTGCATCACAACAAAACACCTACCTCATGCTACTCAGTAACACTACACAAATTACAACTCCCAAACAATCTACTATGCCCACACTATATATAACATAGCCTACCCCCCCACCCCCACACAAACACATTTACTCACCAAATGCACCCCATTTTCACAAAATGGACACACTTTCATCATGACCTCAACAAAGGCTTCAGGGAAAGCATGGGTTAAGTTGCAGGTTTTCTGCACTCCATCATGTTCACATAAAAGTTAGCCTGGAGTTATAACAACCACAGCAACAACTACTAGTACTACTACTACCACTGTTACTACTGCTTTACTATTACTATATCAATACTGCTACTATTACTACAATGGCCTTGTGTCCAACATGCGTTTCTTCAGTACTAATTGCCTTTAGTATGGTAGACACTCAAAATATTCAGTAAAAAAATAAATTATTTAAGTACACAAAATAAATGTTAGTACAGGAGTGCATGAAATCCAAGAAGTTTTGATGGGTCTCTTATTCTGGGAAGTTGACAGGTACCACAACCAATGGGAACAGGTACTGCCGGGGAGAGGTGACTTAGAGAGTCAGTCTCCTTGTGCTTGCTGGCATGCTAATGCCATAATAACATGTTGGACAGTACCACTGTGTGTGTGTGTGTGTGTGTGTATTTACCTAATTGTATTTACCTAATTGTGATATACAGGAAATGAGCTACGCTCGTGAGGTCCCGTCTCTGTTTCTCAATAAGTCAAATTTTGCCTTAAACTCATTTAAGTTTTTAGACTGGATGATCTCTTTGTCCAGGCTATTCCACAGGTCTATACATCTATATGGAAAACTATATTTCTTGATGTCCTTCGAGCAGCTTGGCTTCTTTAGTTTCATTCCGTGTCCTCTTGTTGCTCTCTCATCCCACACAAACAGATTTTCTCGGTCAATTTTATCTACTCCTATCATGGTCCTGAACACTGCAATCATGTCACCCCTCTTTCTCCTTTCCTCTAAGGAGGGCAAATCCAGCCTTTCCAGCCTCTCTCTGTATGGCAAATCTGCCAGACTAGGGACCATCTTGGTTGCTGTTCTTTGTATTCTCTCAATCTTGGTTATATCTTTCTTTTTGTGTGGGGACCACACTACTGTGTGTGTGTGTGTGTGTGTGTGTGTGTGTGTGTGTGTGTGTGTGTGTGTGTGTGTGTGTGTGTGTGTGTGTGTGCACACATGCACACTACCTGTCCTTATTCATCATGCAATTTTGTGTGTTTGCTTATACTGTAATTGCTTACAACAATCTAGGGATTCTTGTGCCTTAAATCAGAGTCTTGTCTGATCTAACTTTCTCCATATGATTTGTTACTGTATTTGTCTATCTATTTATCTATCGCCAGACACCTCAATCCCATTAGGGGTGGCCACAAACAAATCACCTCCATGTCACTCTGTCCCCCGCCATATCACTGCCCTGTTCCCAGCTCACACCTCCTTCTCTCATATACCTCTCCATTCCATCCCTCCATCTCATCCTTGGCCTCCCCCTCCCTCTCCCGCCCTCCACTTCACTCACATTCACTCTCCTCGTTAATGTGTTTCTCCTAATGCGTCCTATCACATCCACATCCACACCACAATGCTCCTCCACTTCCTCATTTGTCAGTCTGTCTCTCCATGTGACTCCACATGCTCCTCTCAAGTAACTCATTTCCACTGCTCTCACTCTTGACTTCTGTCCCTCCAACAGGGTCCAAGCGTCACTTCCATACGTTAGAGTTGGTATCACAATACAGTAAGACCTCACTATAACGGACTAACTGGGGCCCAAGCCAGTCCAAAAAATGCGAAATTCCGATAAAAGCGACATCTGGACTTACCCCTGCTAATCCGGAATTTTTCCGATATATCAGACATTAGTCTGGATTGCATCAGTGGTTTTCACCACCACTGCAGTATTGTACTGTGTTATACCCTTCACTACGTTAATCATATGGTATAATAATACTGTACTGTGCACTGAAAAACGTGTCTTTTACTTGTCTTATTGTGGTGAACATAGCTGAAGTGGTCAGGCAGTCCGGACTGCTTTCTGGCTTTATTGGACTTTTTCCGATATATAGGAGTTTAGTCCGGTAGCTCCCCGAGTCCGATAAAAGCGAATTCCGGTCTATTGAAGTCCGTTATATCGAGGTTTTGCTGTACTGTCATGTAGAAGCTTTTCACTTCCCTGCTCACTTCCTTGTTTCTTATCACTGCTTTCAAGGAGCCAGCAACCTTTCTTCCCTGCTGCACCCATTCAAGCACTTCACCCTCTAAACTTCCATCCTTACTCATTACATCACCCAAGTACTTAAATGAACTCACATTCTCCATATCCTCAACATCCAGTCTCACTGTACATTCACTGGCTTCATCTCTCTCAAAGACCATCACTTTACTCTTCCCCATATTCACCTTTAGATTCCGTTTCTTACACACTCTTCCAAACTCGTCTACCAAGCCTTGCAACTCCCCTACTTCTTAACAACACAGCATCATCTGCAAACAACAGTACAGGGGGTTTCCAAACACTGCCCTCACTCATTAGGGCTGCCCCACCATCCACTGCCCTACCTTGTATCTCATTTACAACCCCAGCCATATACAGACTGAACAGCCATGGAGACATCCTTGTTTCGATCCAATTTTCAAATAGAAATATTCACTCAGTTCACCGTTCACATGCACTACAGCCTTTGCACACTCATACATACTCTTCATGGCCTTCAACAACTTCCCATCCACTCCATATATTCTTAATACTTTCCACAATCCTTGTCTATCCACCCTGTCATATGCTTTCTCCAAATCCATGAAGGCTGTATACAACTTCTTTCCCTTCTCTAGAAACTTTTCCACTAAAGATCTAAGAATGAATATCTGATCTACACAACCTCTTCCCTTCCTAAAACCTCCCTGTTCTTCTCCAACTAATTCCTCTGTTATTTCCCTAACTCTGTCAATAAGTATCCTACCATATACTTTTCCTATTACACTTAGAAGGCAAATGCCCCTGTGATTACCACATACTTCTTTTTCCCCTTTTCCTTTGTACAGGCGAATAATTATACGTGACTTCCAATCCTCCGGGACTCTACCTTCCTCCCAGGTCAATCTGCACCCCTTCCATATCCATTCTATAATTATCTCTCCCCCATACTACAGCATTTCACCACACACTCCATCAATTCCTGGGGCTTTCCCCATTTTAACTTTCTTCATTATTTCCACAACTTCCTTCCTACTGATTTCTTCCTCTCTTCTCACACCCCTCCCTCTCCCAGTCATTCCCTAGCCACTTATACTTGCATTACTTTCATTCTCTATGTTCAACAATTCATTAAAGTGTTCTCTCCATCTATTCACTTTTTCTCCCTTCTCCACTAGTAATCTACCATTTTTATCTTTCACTCCCCAACTAACTTCTTTGGCACCCTGTCTAACCCTCTTTACCTCTTACCAAAACATTTTCTTACATTCCCTCCACTTTGCACTCAAATTCCTTCCAAATTCCACATCCACTCTCTTCTTACTCTCTCTTACTAATCTTTTCACCTCTCTCCCTAAATATAACTCTCTCTTCCGTCTCTCAACTTCTTCTACGCCCCTGTTCCTCATCCACTCACTATATGCTTTCTTCTTTTGTGACACAGCCTCTCTCACCTCTTCAGTCCACCATGCTGTTCCCTGAACCCCCTTTCGTCTTCTCTTCACTCCATATTCCACCTCACATGCTGCACAGATTTCTTCTGTGAATATCTTGCACACACCTTCCAAATCCCCCATCTGCTCCAATCCATATTTACCCAATTGCTCCTCCACTTCTCTTTTAAATTCTGTCTTTTTTCCATCCTCTTGTAACTTTTCTACCCTCCTTGTAAGAACTACTTCTTCATGTCCTTGCCTCC
The DNA here is from genome assembly GCA_018397915.1 of Birgus latro. NCBI lineage: Eukaryota > Metazoa > Arthropoda > Malacostraca > Decapoda > Coenobitidae > Birgus > Birgus latro. Next base: position 7,592 of record JAGKTI010000265.1, read on the forward strand.
TTCTCCTCCTCCATTTTGTTTGGACTTTGATTTTGCTCAGCACCAAGTGGTGATCAGAAAGTCCACTCCCCCAACCTCTATATACTCTTGCATCCATTACACACCTTCTCATCCTTTCATCCACACACACATAATCAATCATTGCCTTCCGTTCATTCAGTTCACCATCCACCCTTCTCATCACTCACCACGTATTCCTAAGAATCATTTTGTGCCTGAAGAGGGTATTGGCTATCATCAACCCCCTCCCAGCACAAATATCCACTAAAGCACTACCAATCTCATCCATCTCTGCAGGCACACCCCACTCACCAACCACTCCATCCACCTTCTCATTCCCTACTTTTCCATTCATATCTCCAATCAAAAACACTCTCTCATTCCTTTCAAACTTTTCCAAGCATGCTTCCACGTTTCTCCAAAACTCTTCTCTCGCTCTCCTTGCACAATCTTGCATTGGCACATACACGCACTAATTGCCCACATTTGTAGTCCAGCTTTCACTCTTACCTACACAATCCTAGAGCCAACTGATCCATACTCTCTTATATTCTCCTCCCATCTGTTACTCACAACAATACACACTCCTTCTTTTGCCCTCTCATTCACACCTACTCACGCACATATACCCCATCCATATTCCCATTCTCTCACCCTCTCACCTCTCCATTTAGTTTCAGTTAATCCACACACATCCACTTTTGCACCCTCAAGCACCTGGACAATCTCTCTTTCTTTCACCTCATCATTTATACCCCTTACATTCCACATTGCTATCCGTACGAAGTCCTTTGTACGGTCCTTAGTCGTCATCTTTTGGTCAACCCTAGTTCGAGGCTTCTTGTTCGTATTTTTAGTTAGTTGTTTTACAGGGTGGGGCACTAACCCACCACCAACCCTTTTAGTCGCCTCATACGACAAGTAGGGATACTGGTGGAGTATTTTTAAAACCCCCCTACCCCCAGGGGAGGGGAGGATACGATGACACTGTATTACTACTATTACTATTACTACTCAAAGTAGTATTTTGCCTTGATACATAAAAGTCTGTAAGTATGGGCTGATTGTACCTTAAGGCGCAGCTGTAGCATGAACAGCAGTCTCCGTGGTTGTGTGACATGACTGGGCCCCTCTTCCGTCCACAGCGGCACTGGCTTGTCACCACCCGCCATCTTTTGAACCACCTCATTCACCTCCTTGATCATTAAAAATAAGACCATTAGTGTCACCACACTCATAATATCATTGGTGTCATCACAGTCATAATATCATTGCCATCATCATCATCATCTGTAGTGGAGAGGGACACCATCACATGAAAGCACTGATATAACCAGGTGGCTCTCTTGCCTAGTTATGTTCAGCACTCAATTCTCTATCCCCTGCAAGTAGAGTAGTCTCCTGCAATAGGGCAACTTCAACCTGCAGTCCACTGCATTGACATCCAGATAAGCCTTTGACCACATCATCATCAATTTTCACTATAAAGCTGTTAATCACCACAGGAATACTTTTCCATACCACAAAATTGCTCAAAATTAATCCAAAGGTGTTTACCATAAATATACATACATGTAGAGAAATTCTGAAACAAAGATGTTCATCACCATCTCTTATGCACTGCTCCCTCCTGGGAACCCCTGGAGAGGTGATGGCCCTCTAGGCTGAGTTATCTACATATACCTCACATATACAAGTACAGTATACATTTATACACACATGCAGTTTACCCTTGTCAAATAATTGCCTGGTATATAATCATTTGCTTATAATGTATGATCAATAAGAATTTAAGAACTTTTTTTTGTTTTACAAATTTTTTCCTGATTATATGATTGCTTTGATAACTAGTTTTTCACTATGTGATCTTTTTCTCACTTATATGATTACCACAATGCTAAATTCATTATATGATCAGTTTTCAAAAATGCATCCCAATCATAAGATGAGAGCGTGCTGTACAACATGTATGAATGAAGTGCAGTGTGTTTTCTCGCTCAGAAATACTGTACTACACTGCATGGGTTAGATAGTCAGTGGACTGAAAGCATTAAAACTTGAAAAAAATCACAACTGCAAATTGCCATCGTCAACTTAACCCTAATCCATACAGATAAGATGGGCACATTAAAGAAAACTAAAAAGCACTCAGAGAGTGCATACCTCTGCCAACACCACTGCTGGATCCGGATCTGGATCCAGATCTGCCCCCAAATTTAATCAAGTCTTTCTTGGCCCAAGGCCCACCCTTCTACAAACTTTCATAAAAATTCATGGAGAACTGTTGGAGATATCGTGTGGAAAAAATAATAACGATACTGCTGGATCCAGATCATCACCAAGATCTAATGGATCCTTGGGCCATACCCTACCCCTCTAAAAAATTTCAGCAAAATCCATTCATAACTTTTTGAGCAATCCTGCTAACAGACAAACAGTCCAGTGCCTGCAAAAACATAACCCCCTTGGTGGAGGTATTAAAAAGAAAAAGAAAAAATTACTGTATAGCCAGACATCTCAATCCTGGAGGGAATGGCCATGGAAAAATCTCCTCTGTGTAACCCAATCCACTGCCAACAGGCTGCCATCCCTTCAACTCACACTACCTTCATTCACATACAGTACTTCACCCCTTTCCTCCACATTTACACACAGTGACACCTTGTTTTGTGTGGATCTCATATACTGTACAGAAATTCACTTTGTGAGGCATAAAAAACCTATCCCCAGACAGACACTGGTGCAGACATTTACTTGCATGTCATAAGAACTATGTGGAATTATACGGAAAAGTTTCCAAAACAATAAATATCAAGAACCCTGTGCCATTCAATGCTAGTAAGAGTAGGTATACAGCTTTGTGCACATTACAGTATCACCTATCACAGCAGGTGAAAAATAGCATTTACCTGTCACATAATATCACTGTATTAAATCTACTGATTATCAGTAAGTCTTTAATCAATTTATGTTTTGAGAAAAAGAAAAAAAAGAGGGATCAAATAGGATCTTACAGAAATATTTCTTTCCCTCTATTAAAAAAGGAAAAGTTTCTAGGTCTGATTTTGCATGGACTTCATTTGCAGGGCACTTTTGGGGGATACATTAACCTTGTGAAATGAGGGACTACAACCAAACTGCCACAATCACCCTGTCCACCATGAGGCTGCCCTCCCTCCGACTAACACTAACCTCCATCCAATACCTCTTCACCTCATCCTTGACCTCCCATTCCCACCTCCCCCTCCACATCACTCACATACACTTCTCACCTCATCCTTGGTCTACTATTTCCACTGCCTCCCCCACATCACTCACATACACTTTGGCAGTCAGTCTCTACTTCTCCATTTTCTTCACATACCCAAATCATCTCAGGGTATTACTCTTTTCTAGCACATCCAGTGGAACAGCACGCCCCAAACTTCCTCATCTGTCTCTCTGTCTCTCCATGTAACCCCACACACTCCTCTCAAATAGCCCAACCCCATCAACCATTTTCTACAGTTAATAAAGCCACACTTATGGACCTTCATGAAAACCTTCTGGACAAAGACAAGGTGGTTGAGCAGGTCCGTGGTGAGGCTGTGTTCCAGTGCCCCAATCTCAGCTACAGAACTCAGGTAGTTACCCTCTCGAAGCACCATACCATCTGTGGCAGCTGAGGGAGAGGAAGGAATTATAATCACAAATGCCACTATTATCATCAATGCCATCATGAACTTCTTTCTTATTCCTCACTGAGTGCCAGAGAATACCTATCCTTATCATAATCTTTATTTTTATGCTTTAAGCTGCTATCACAAAACATTATATCAACCTTCCATCATCTCAGTAATGAGGGAAAATATCAATGAACTTCTGACTGTGACAATAAATGACCTTCATCCCAACTGGTGCCTCAGACCACTTAAATGCTGTAGTATAATGAGAATGAGTACAGTACACATGCAGGTCTCATTTCAAGTCATGCATGTACAGTATTCAAAATCATCACAACTTTCTTCATACAAACAGTACTGGATATTGGGGGAAACAGGAAAATCAAATTTACATGTGGTAGTCAACCTGGATCTATCGGTGAGTGGGGGGGAAGCTGCTTATATCGAGACTTGCTGTACAGATGTAAAGACTAATGCATAATGTATATTTGCCAAATGGCATGTTAAATTCTGCATTCTGTACTATAATTTCTGTAAGTCTAACTGCTAATACTGTACCACAATTTTTTTCTCTGTTAACAAAAATCTAAGACCAGCTATGAAAATTACATTCAGCAACAACAGGTTTCTCTCTGACAACTTAAACAAACTTGAAACAAGAAACTATGAATAAATAACTAATGGCAGCTCTCCTTGCTGCTCGATCTCTGCCAGCTGCCCTATTCAGTCCCTTATTCCTGAAGTCACACTCAATGACCTTGTCCCAGGTCTTTTTTGGTTTACCTCCTGCAACCCTAACCCTAACATTAATGCTTCTAACTTTCTGCACCCAATTATCATCCCCCATCCTCTCCACATGTCCAAACCATCTCAATCTACCCCTCCTCATCATAACACCAATACACTCCAGTCCCATCCTACACCTCAAATCTTCCATCGTAAACCTAGCCCGCCCAGGCCTTACACCCAAGGATGCAGTGCATATCCAACTTATCACTGTCATTCCTGTATGTTTGAGCCTGTGAATATCCTCTTCCTTTACTGCCCAGGTCCCACTACCATACAGCATTACTCTCTCTAACACACGCTACATACAAAGCTCCCTTAGTATGGAGGGAGAGCCCTCTCATGTCGGAAGTAACAGCTCCCTGAACTTCTTCCAACCAATCCTCAATCTTGCCACAGAGCTAGCTCCAGCCCCACCTCCAGCACGTAACATGTAACATGTCTCCCACATAACAAAACTCTTCCACACACTTAAGAGACTCACCAGCAAGTTCAATCCTTTCATGCCTAACAAAGTCCACTTGCTCTCCCCGACACACCACACACATGAAATCAACATTATCTCGCAGTCTACCTCTTAAAAAAAAAAAAAAAAATGGTTTTACGCCTGGTATCCCTGACGGGCTAAGGCGTTGCCCCTGGATAGAGGACTTTTGGATTGAAGCGTGTAGCATTTTATGACCGGATGCCCTTCCTGATGTCTACCAATGACCCTTGGGTGGATTCGATCCTCCGACCCTACGGCCAGAGCGGAGCGCTCTAACTCACTGAGCCACGGCTGCTTCTAACACCACGAAATCATTTATCTATCTATCTGTCTATTATTAGGTGCCTTAATCCCATAAGAGGTGGCCACAAACAAATCGCCACCATGTCGCCCTGTCCCCCAACATTTCACTACCCTGCTCCCGGCTCACACCCACCCACTCTCCTATACCTCTCCACCCCAACCCTTCACCTCATCCTTGGCCTTCCCCTCCCTCTCCCCCCCTCTACCTCACTCACATACACTCTCCTTGTCAGTCTCTCACTCTCCATCCTCTCCATATGGCCAAACCACCTCAATGAGTTTCTCCTAATGCATCCTATCACATCCACATCCACACCACAACACTCCTTCACTTACTCATTTGTCAGCCTGTCTCTCCATGTGACTCCACGTTTTTCTCTTATGCACCCACTTATCACAGACACTGCACAAGATGGAATTACTTCCCACACCTTTGTGGCAAATTGCACATGGCCGCTGTCCCTCTTCTTTGACGGTACCGCCACCAGCCCTACATACCATCACTTTTATCTGCATTTACTCTTAGGCCCTCCACTTCCTAAATCTTTCCTCCACCTCCGTTTCAATCTCTGCAATCAATGCCAAATCATCATGATGCAACACCTCCCACGGGAGTCCATTTCTGTGCTTATTTAAAACTAAAACAAACGATCTACTGATCCATCACCAGATGCTTTAAATCTGCCTCCATGCCATCCTGGCCTTCACCATCGGGCTGCCCCCTCTCAAACTCACAGCCCCTCTCTCATGTACCTCTCCACCTAATCTCTCCTACCTCAACCCTTCCTCTCCCCCTTTCATCTCACTCACATAAACTCTCCTAGTCTATCTCTAATTCTTTGTTCTCTCCCGACGGCCACGACATCTATAAATGCTTCTCCTAATGTGATTTGTTAGTGGCACAGCAGTAGTGCTGGAACTGTACAGTAGCCAGTACTTTCACTGTGAACTGCCATTAGCTGGTGAATAAAGGCTTATACATTCATGCATGGACAAATCATAAAAAAAAAAAAAAAAATGGTAACTGTAACTGCAAAAGCATTCAAGGGGTTAGTGTGTCCAAGTTGAGTACCTGCATGTGGGTCAGTGTGGGCAGCATCATCCTGTATCAGTTCAGCCTCCACATGTACCTGAGGTAACTGGATGCTGGCTGACGAAGGCAGATGAGTGTCACTTGGCTGTGGACATGAGGGGGGGGAAAAGAAAAATGTCATTATACCTTTCCTACAACAATGAACCGACTTACACCAAGATAATTTTTGCATTCTCTTCAATCACCTTTGTTTTGTTTTTAAGGGCACAATCACAAACTTTTTCCACTCTATGATGCAGGTCCACTCATCCAAAATTTCTAACAAATGGTACAGTCATGTCACAATTTACACGAATTTAACTTACGCGGTTCTGAGTGTACATGATATGAACACTACAAATATTTAATATAAGTGGTAGGTGGAGGCACTCACAATCCACTCACTCAATGTAGTGCTGCCCTTGAATGACTGCCCTTTCCAATCTTCCGTCCCTCCTTCCTCTTCTGTCTTTACTTCCTTCATTCTTTTGTCTTCTCTCTGCCTACGGGTGACTTTACACTCCCTCTTCCGTCTTTCTTTCCTTCATTCTTTCCTTTTCTTTCTGCCTATGGTGACTCTACACTGAGTGACAAGCCAAATGGTTTCCTGTACACCAGGAAAACATTTACTATGTTGGATGGTAACCATATAAACAAATAATGGTGCCTGGAGGTTAAGTAGGCAATTAAGACACTCCAATAGCATTGAGCCTGGGGAGGTTTATTGCTCACGTAATGCCACTCATGGATGAGTGAGGCTGGCCACTTTCAGCTTAAATATCAGGACCAACCTGCCTAGCCCCGGGCTCCTATGCTTCTCATGGGGCAACACAGGATTAGATGATGATAAATATTTCATGTCAAAGTGTGGGTGCAGGTAAAAAATTCAATACTGTGCCATTTTCAGACTCATGCACACATGCGCTACACACGTAGCGGCAGCCACAGCGAGAAGACGTGTCTCAAACCGCCTCTCAACAAACCCTAAGTAGTTTTCAGGAGTTGTCCTGTCTCCAGCCTTGTTCATAATTTTAAGCATTGCAAGTTATTATAGTCTACCATAAAATGTAAAGAACTATTATCATTAAGTATACATGAATGTTTTTATAGGAATTTTGGGAACAGCTGTTCAGTTTAGTACTGCAACCGACCTTGAACATGGCCGACCATGTAAACACTGGGGAACCGGAATTCCCAGGATTTGACAGTGAAACAAATGTAATGGATCTGGTTAAAACATTGATTATGAGAATTATTGGTCTAGAAAAGAAAGTGGAAGATCTAGTATCAAGAGACATGCCTGAAAAAAACGAAAATACTATACAGAGTTTGATACAGGCCAATGAGACAGCGAACCAGGAGATCGAGAATTTAAAACAAGAAAATATTGAATTATGCAGAAAACTAGAAGAAAGCAGTAACCAAACAGAGAAGGTAAGTAGTGTGTTAGAAGAGCAAAAGGCAAAGTGGGCACATGTGGAAGAAGAACAGAAAGAAGTGGTCAGTTTAAGGGAAATTATTCAGGAAGAAAGGGAAATGAACAAGAAAAAATGAAAGAAAATGTAGTGAAAATATTGAAGAAAAAAGAGAAAATGGTGAGAGAAACAGTAGAAAGGAACAGATGTGTGATAATATTTGGAAACAGGGAGGAAGAAGAAAAAGTTAGGTCTGTGAGACTCGAGAGAGACTCAAATCAGGTGAGGCAGATATTGGCCAAGATCGATCCCAAAGGAAACAAGTGGGAAAAAGAAATTGAGGAAGTAAGGAGGATAGGGCCATATAAGAAAGGGGAAGCAAGACCAATGAGAGTTAAGATGTCTTCAGAAAGTGTTGTAAATGACATACTTAAGGTGACCTGGAAACTAAGTAAAGAGGCAGGAATGGAAAATATTATAGTAAGAAAAGACTTGAATGAAGAAGAAAGAGAAGTCTTAAAATCTTTGAAGGACCAAGTAAAGGAAAAAAATGACAGGAGGACAGAGGAAGAACGTAAAACATTTTTTTGGAGAGTGAAGGCAAGGAAGTGGTATGTGAAGAACGAGACATCAATGAAACAAAGGGGATGGATATGAATATGAAAAAGAGAAGAACGAGTAAAGATAACAACAGTGCAGCAAATCTGAGCATCATGTACAATAACGTAGATGGATTAATATCTAAGAAAGGGGAAATTGGGGACTACTTAAATGAAAATAAACCTGAAATTGTTTGCCTAGTAGAGACTAAATTGCCCCGAGATGTTGATATAAAATTATTTGGCTGGAATAATTATAAGATTTGGAGGAAGGACAGAGAAGGCAAATTTGGGGGAGGAATAGTGATATTAACTCATAATGACCTAAGAGTAAAGAATATAGAAATTGAAAATACTAAGGCTGAACTTTTGGGAGTTGAAATAGAGGACAATTATGGAGAAAAAACGGATGTAACAGTTTTTTATATGCCCCCCAAAACTAGGGCATGGACAAAGGAAGATTACGAACAGTTAATAAGTGAATCCATTATTAGGCTAGAAATGTTAATTGAAAGAAGAAATAGAATAATATTAATGGGAGATTTTAACTGTAGAGAAGTTGATTGGGAAAGTATGGATGCTGGGAACAATGAAGAATCATGGGGAAATAAATTAATGGAATTGATGATGAAAAACATGTTAACCCAGTTGATCAAAGAAAACACAAGAATTAGGGGTGTTGATGAACCATCCAGGCTTGACCTACTATTCACAAAGGACCCAAATGATGTCAGGAACATAACCTACCATTGCCCCTTTGGTAAAAGTGATTGAGATGGACGTGGTAGGAGTGAGGGAAGGAGAAAGAGATGAAAAACACAGAGAAAACAGATACAATTATGGGAAGGCAGACTTTGCTTCCTTGAGGAACTTTTTCCAAAATGTAGAATGGAGTAAAATGAATATGATCACAAATGTTGATGAGAAATATGAGTTTTTGATAGAAGTATATAAAACAGGAGTTACTAAGTATGTCCCAAAATTTTCTGCAGCTATGGAAAGGAAGAAAGAATGGTTTAACAACAAATGTAGGATGGCACAAGAGGCAAGAAAAAAAGCATGGAATAAAGTGAGAAGAAGGTATAGCGAAAGGGCTTGGGAGGAGTACAAGCAGGGTTAGAAATGAATATGTAAGGATACGGAGAGAAGAGGAAAGGAAATACGAAAAAGATATTGTATCTAACTGTAAAAAAGAGCCGAAACAATTTTATAGGTTTGTATGGCAAAATGAAAATTAAGGACAGTATAATACGAATGAGGGATGGAGATGAAACATACGAAAGAGAGGAAGACTTGTGTGAAATAATGAACAACAAGCTACAGTCAGTTTATGTACTGGAAGACAAATTTAGGGAGCCTGAAATGGAACCCAGGCTGACGGGAATGGCTGAAATTACAGTTGACATGGATGAGGAACTGTCTTCCTCTGTCTGTATTTCCTACTTCCTATGATCTCCAGTCTTTCAAACGCAGTGTGTCCAGGCATCTCGAATTGAACGGATCTTGAATTTGGCTCTCTTTTGTACTGTTTTTGTTTTTTCTTGGAAGGAACAGTATGCAGGCCCGTGGCCTTTGGTTCCTTCTTCCATGCATAAAAAAAAAAAAAAAAAAAAAAAAAAAAA
>JAGKTI010000265.1:25914-42835 GCA_018397915.1 Birgus latro
GTGAGTGTTAATTTATTTGTTTCTCCTTGCTAACCACAAGAATGTTTTCTTTTTTTAAGATGGCGTCAACACTTTCTAGTGGTAGGTGGTGGCAACCATCATCCACTCACTTGATGTAGTGCTGCCTACTTCTTCCTTAGCCTTTATCATTCTTTTTCTGTGCCTGCCCTCCTTTCTTCCTATTTCTCCTATATTTCCTGTCACTTCTTACTGCTTTTCTTTCCTTTACAGGTGGCATTACATTGAGTGACAAGCCAAATGGTTTCCTGTAAGCCAAGAAACCATTTACAACGCTGGGTGGTAACCATATAACCAAACCATACGTGCTCCCTAAGTGTCAACAAGTGGGTTGGTGGAGGGTCAGTGCCCCTCCCCGTAAAAAAAAAATAACTCAAAGTCAAATGGCCACCCCTTACGGGATTATGGTGTCTGGCAATAGATAGATAGATAGACAGTCAACACTTTCCGCACCTACTGTATTCTTAATACTTTCTGCAATCCTTGTCTATCCACCCTGTCATATGCTTTCTCCAGATCCATGAAGGCTGCATACAACTTCTTTCCCCTTTCTAGAAACTTTTCCAATACGGATCTAAGAATGAATATCTGGTCTGGACAAGCTCTTCCCTTCCTAAAACCTCCCTGTTCTTCTCCAACTAATTCCTCTGTTATTTCCCTAACTCTGTCAATAAGTATCCTACCTACCATATACTTTTCCTATTAAAATGAGAAGGCAAATGCCCCTATGATTACCACACACTGCTTTTTCCCCTTTTCCTTTGTACAGAGGAATAATTATACCTGACTTCCAATCCTCCGAGACTCTACCCTCCTCCCACGCCAATCTGCACACCTTCCACATCCATTCTATTACTATCTCTCCCCCATGCTTCAGTATTTCACCACACACTCTATCAATTCCTGGGGCTTTCCCCATTTTAACTTTCTTCATTCCTTCCACCACTTCCATCCTACTGATTTCTTCCTCTCTTCTCACAACCCTCCTTCTCCCAACCACTCCCCAGCCACTTATACTTGCAATACTTTCATTCTCTATGTTCAGCAGTTCATTAAAGTGTTCTCTTCAACTGTTTACTTTTTCTCCCTTCTCCACTAGTAATCTACCATTTGTATTTAATAATATTAATAATAATTATAATAATAATAATAATCTGATCTTTGTTTCTCAAAAGTGCCAGTTCTTCCATGGAAGATTTACTAGTGCTTGACACACATTAACAAAAATTGTAACATCTCTCATACACAATACAAACATCATCAGTATAAAAATATGAAAGTGGCAATAATTAAACCCTGCAATCATCCATCATAGTACCTCTCTCTAGGTCATAGCATTTTGAAAAAAGAAAGGCTTTCAGCTGTCTCATAAAGGATTCAACAGAAAAGAGTTGTCTCAGGGACAATGGCCATCCATCCACCCATCATCCAATCCTATGCTGCCCCATGAGGCGTGTAGAAGCCTGGGGCTAGGGAAGTGGTTCTGACATTTAAGATGAGTGACCAGCCTCACTCATCACTGAGTGGCATTATAAGAGCAATAACCCCAACTACCCATTGGATATAAACCTTCATCGGCTTAATCTGTTTGGAGTGCTGCAATTACCCACTAAACCACCAGGCACCATAATTTGGTTATATGGTTACCACCCAGCATAGTAAATGGTTTCTTGGTGTACAGGAAACCATTTGGCTTGTCACTCAGTGTAGAGTCACCCACAGGCAGAAGGAACAGGAAAGAATGAAGGAAAGAAAGATAAAAAGGGAGTGTAAAGTCACCCATAGCCAGAAGGATAAGGAAAGAATGAAGTAAAGAAAGACAGAAGAGGAAGGAAGGAAAGGAGGGAAGAGAGAAAGGGCAGACACCTAAGAGCAGCACTACATCGAGTGAGTGAATGGTGAGCGCCCCCATCTACCACATGGTAATCTATTATATAATATAAGGACTCTATACGCAAAAGAGTGATAAGAGAAAGATGACTGGTGAATGGCTCCAGACTCGTCAAGATGCAAGGAATAATTTTCACTACATAACATCACACCTGGGTGTGCCGATGGGTATTTCAACAATTCAGCATGATACTTCGGTTCACCAAAGTTATGAATGTTGACTGTAATAAGACACAGTTTATTGACTGTAATAAGACACAGTTTAAATTCAGTTCTTGCCTTTTTTGGTAACCTATGCAGCTCAACTAGGAATGAAAAGCTTATCCATTATGACATCCAGTTTACTGTCGTGGACTGCCGCAACACAGCGACATGTGGTGAGCTGTAGGGGGTTGTTATGGTAACCACATAAGTGCATCGCATGCCAGCCAAAGACAGTGTTGTTCATAGACATCTTTGCAAATTATGAATTAAGTTTTATTTTCAAGTTAGTACCGAAAATTACCATGTGTTAAAGTCTGTTTAAACCAAAATTTGTAAAAACTGTAATCATCAACAACAAAATGTTTTGATAAATTACAGGCAAAATTGTGCTCTGGTGGCAAAAGATGACAGGTGGTTCACTGGGTAGGGTTATGCCAGGTCTGCTGAAGAGTTCACTAACCTCTCTGCAATTGATAAACTAACAGTACTGTTCTCACATACCAATCCACACAGTCATTGCTGTAAGTACTTTTTATAAACAGTCTCTTCTAGTTAGATTTCTGTTTGGTGGCAGATTTTGTTTTTCTTTTACTTTTTCCACATTCACTGCCAAATGCTGAATTAACTTCAGCTCCATTATTTAGAAAAAAAAAGCTTTATAAATTAAGTGTACTGTATTGTACTGTTCTATTATTACTGCTTTTTTATTTTTTTAAGTTTAGGAACGATTTAAAGAGTCTAACATGGAGTGTTTTGGCTGTAAGCAATTTTGAGCTTATGTGAGGCCTTGAAAATGTATCACTCACATAAGTTGCGACATGACTTTACTTAAAAAAAAACATTTCATTCCTATCTCTACTATCTATCTATCTATTGCCAGACGTCATAATCCCGTAAGGGGTGGCCATTTGACTTTGAGTTATTTGTTTTAAAGGGAGGGGCACTAACCCTCCACAAACCTAGTTCCTGACACGTAGGGAGCACGTATAGTTTGGTTATATTGTTACCACCCAGAGTTGTAAAAGGCTTCTTGGCTTACAGGAAACCATTTGGCTTGTCACTCAATGTAAGGTCACCTGTAAAGGAAAGAAAAGCAATAAGAAGTGATAGGCAAGATAGGAGAAATAGGAAGAGAGGAGGGCAGGCACAGAAAAAGAATAGTAAAGGCTAAGGAAGAAGTAGGCAGCACTACATCAAGTGAATGGATGATGGTCGCCACCATCTACCACCAATCTCTACTCTTTATCTAATTATCTCTCCATATGCCTGACCAACACCTGATGATTTCGTTCTCGTTTTTGTTTTCGTTCTAGAAGACTCCAACATGCTTGCATACGTCGAACCTGGTCACATAATGGTGATTTTCCATGCTGCCCTTAACCCTAAGGACACACACAATGACCTCACCCCAGGTCTTTCTCAGTCTACCTCTCACTGCCCTACCCCCAAAATTAACACTTCTCACTTTCTGCACCCAGTTATCACCCTCTATCCTCTCCACATGCCCATACCATCTCAATCTACCTATCCTCATCACAACACCAATACACTCCAGTCCCATCCTACACCTCAACTCTTCCATCGTAAACCTAGCCCCCTCAAGCCTTGCACTCAAGGATGCACTGCACATCCACTTAATCACGCCAACTCTGTATGTTTGAGCCTGCAAATATCCTCCTCTTTTCCTGCCCTGGTCTCACTACCATACAGCATTACACTCCTAACACATGCCGCATACAAAGATCAAATAGCACGGACGAACAGCCCTCTCAATGTCAGGAGAGGCAACAGCTCCCTGAACTTCTTCCAACCACTCCTCAATCTAGCCACAGAGCTAACTCCATTACCTTCATTATTTGGTCCAAAAGTTTCATGCCCCAGTAATTTCTTCTTTCCAGGCCATCACCCTTTCCCTTGTACACATTTACTGTCACACTCTTCATCCAGTCATCTGGGACAACACTTTCATAAATAATTACAGTATATTTATTTGGCACTCTGGATTGAGCCGGTGAAGGTTTATATCCATGGGGTGGTTAAGGTTTATCGCTCACGTAATGCCGATTCCGTACTTTCTTTACCCCTGCACAGTTGTTGACCTTGTACACGGGTTTTATTCGCCCGTGTATGGAGTACAACTCTCATGTGTGGGGAGGCTCTCCACATGCAGCTCTACTCAATAGGGTGGAGTCAAAGGCTTTTCGTCTCATTAACTCTCCTCCTCTTACTGATTCCCTTCAACCATTCTCTCTTCGCCGCACTGTTGCATCTTTATCTCTCTTCTATCGCTACTTCAATGGTCAATGTTCCTCTGAACTGCCTGCTTGCATCCCTCCACCTCTACGACGGGCATGTAGTACCCGTCTAGCAACAAACTCTCATCCCTTTTCTGTCCAACTCTCTAATGCAAGAGTTAACCGTTACTCCCAGTCTTTTATTTATGCAACTGGTCAACTCTGGAACTGTCTTCCTCTGTCTGTATTTCCTACTTCCTATGATCTCCAGTCTTTCAAACGCAGTGTGTCCAGGCATCTCGAATTGAACGGATCTTGAATTTGGCTCTCTTTTGTACTGTTTTTGCTTTTTCTTGGAAGGAACAGTATGCAGGCCCGTGGCCTTTGGTTCCTTCTTCCATGCATAAAAAAAAAAAAAAAACTCAGTGAAGAGTTAGGCTGGTCACTCTCATCTTAAATGGTAGGACAAACTTGCCTAGCCCTGGGCTCCTACGCTCCTCATGGGGCAAAATAGGATGGGATGGTGGATGGATGGATGAATTAAATCAGTAACTAATCCCACTCCAGCTGAAAAATCAAAATACACCAGCTGCACGAATGCTGCTATTTTACACTCTCTCAGCAGCAACACGCCACCGATATATTTTGTGTAGCCATGGCCACATACTAAAACTTGTGTTATAATGGCAGACAATGGACAGACATGCACGGTAAAGGAAGCATTGCTCCCTCTGCATGAACAGCGTGTGAGTGTAGACACACGATTTAATAGTATAATGCGTCTGGAGCTAAGGAAGGCCTGAATGTGTAATACTTGTATGAAAAACTAATGTATGCATGTTTTAAAGAGAATATAACAGACGATGATCAATGTTTGTGGATGTTGTATCACAACAATCCAGACTAATGAAATAGCACCTCGAAGAAAGTGACATCATTTGTGGACTGGACACCCGTAACACCATTACCTCAATTATTATAATATCAGATATGCACTCACTATGCAAATACTGTATCTCATTACCTCCACATGATCCATCAGTATGATGACTGTAAACATTTTCGCACAACAAGGCAGTAGCTGTCCAACACTCAAAGTAGCTATAATCTTATGCAACAGGACATCTACTTATACTATGGTTTGCAAATATAATGATATTTTTCCTCACAATAAAACAGACTGGATGATGCACAACATGGCATGACTGTTGTCACATGCATAATCATGAATCATTCATGGCCACCCTAGTTCAACTACAAAAATGTTAAAGCAGGTGAGTCGCACAGTCACTAGACTCAGGCGAACCACATTTCGAGACACCAGACATTACACCTTCTAACATTTATGCTCAACTACAGTTGTTCACCACACTGTATGACGAATATTAAGACTCCACCATTCATCCAATACAAGTTATTGCATACAGAGCTACAGATAACCTCAGAACATCTGTATAATCGCACCCTCCATCATTCTAAATGAAATACGACAAAGTTTTGATACATGCACCCCGACCACCTGTCCCCCTCCCCTCTGTTCCACCTTGCCTAGTTATCTACTGTTAGAGAAACAATGGGACCCAATGGCATTACTATTTGTTTTTCTCTCTACCTTCCACTATACATATGGGGCAAACACTTGTATTTGCAGACACAGTATGACTTGACAGAACACTGTCTTTGTGTGTACTACATACTGCAGTGGAGGGGAAGCTCTGCCAGCTCTGCCCATTCACTTACCATTACTACAATGTAAACAAACACAGTGGTGCCACATTTCATCAAACACACCACCCACTGTACTCCTCAGAAGTGGAGGTAACTGTACAAAAGTGGTACCTTACCAGAAGGAAATAGAAAAAAGGAAGGTAACAGAGTAAAGCAATGGCAAGTACGAGCATGTAAACAAGATGATTAAGTTGATGTACTCAAATGTAGATGGAATGGTATCTTTATTATTAGAGATGAAAGACTACACCAAGGAAAAGGAAACACATATTATTTGCCTAACTTAAACAAAGTTAACCCCAAGGATATCAAACGATACCCTAAACTTAGAGGAAATCAATATATGGAGAAGAGATAGGAATTTTAAAAAAGGAGGAGAAATAATAATAACAAAGAAAAATCTACAAGTCAAAGAAATAGAACTAGATATACCCTCACAAGCAGAACTGATTGCAGAAGAGATTAATACATCTGAAGGGAAATTAATTGTGGCAAATTTATACATGCCACCCAGAACAAACACTTGGAAAAGAGGTGAATATGAAGACCTGGTAGAGAGTACAATACAGAGTTTAAGAGCATTACTACATAGAATGGAAGAGAAATCTGAAAGAATTATATTAACTGCAGATTTCAATAAAAATATTAATCTGAATACTGTACTCTATATGTATGAAGCCATGAAAGCCGTTGGAACCAAAAGCTCCTGGACCCTCTAACACAACATGTAAATGAAAACACCACAAAAAGAGGACTTGAAGATCCATCAGCACTAGATCTTATATTTACAAGCCAAGGAAATGATATTTACAATACAGTGTATCACCTTCCATTCGGCAAAAACAACCATGCAGTATTAAATTGCAACTTCAGGACTGCATATGATATTGCATATGATATAAACTGGAATACTCTAGAAAGGAGGAAGCCATAAAAGCTGTTGAGATCAAAAGCTCCTGGATCTTGTGTAGGAGTTTTTCGTAACATGGCATGTAAAGGAAAACACCAGAAAAAGAGGGCTTCATGATCCATCAGTACTAGATCTTATATTTACTAGGCAAGAAAATGATATTGACAATGTAATGTATCAACCTAGGCAAGAAAATGATATTTACAATATAATGTATCAACCTCCATTCAGCAAAAGTGACCATGCAGTATTAAACTGCAACTTCAGGACTGCATATGCCATAGTTAACAGTAATGAGAGTTACAAAAACAGCCTAAACTACAAAATGGGCAACTACCATGACCTAAAAAAGTACTGTACTTCTTAGAAGTAGCCTGGCAAAAGGAGCTTAGAGGGGAAGAGTTAAATGTTATATACAGCCCACAGCACAAAAAAGCAGAAAAGAAAAGAAAGAAATGGTTTAATACAGAATATGAAAAAAAAAAAAAGAGACTTGTTGTGGAATAGATACAAAGACACAACAGTGAGAGGCTATATAACAACAAAAACCAGCAAGAAACAATTATACAAGGATCAGGAGAGAACCCCAAAGACAGTTTGTGGAAGATATTATAAATAAAAGTAGTGATCAGCCGAAGCTATTTTACAGCTACAACGGAAGCAAAACCAAAGTTAAACATAAGATACAGTCCAATACAGATGAGGGGATCATCTATAAACAAGAGAAAGACATTTGTGAAGCACTTAATAAAAACTTCTGATCAGTTTTAACAGAGGAAAATTATTCTGAGAGAGATGATATGGAACATGCATGGCCACACATATTACCAGATATAAAAATATCAGAAAAGGAAATACAGGAGGAGTTAAGCAATTTAGACAAAGGAAAAGCAAATGGTCCTGATGAAATTTCATGTTGGGTGCTATCTTAATGTGCAAAAGAGTAACAGACCAATATATTTAATATTCAAGGAATCCTTAGGTCAAGGTAAACTGCCTGACATTTGGAAGAGAGCAAACATTGCTCCCTATTCAAGAAAGGGAACAGACAAAATCCACTCAACTACCGACCAGTATCACTAATCAGTGTTGTAAGATATTAGAAAAGCTGAGAAGAAAAGTTTGGGTAAATAATCTAGAAGAACACAATATAACAGAAAAGCAGTTTGGTTTTAGAAAGGGAAAATCATGCGTTACTAATCTACTACCCTACTACAACAAAGCTGCAGAAACAATACAGAAAAGAGGAGGATGGGTGGACAGTATCTATCTAGATTTCAAGAAAGCATTTGACAGAGTACTGCACCATAGTCTTCTATGAAAACTGTACCATCAAGGAGGAATCCAAGGCAACATGTACCATTGGATGCATGCAAGATTTTCTCAGAAAAAGGGAAATGAGAATAGTACTAAGGGGGAAATTACTCATCATGGAGGGAAGTGACTAGCAGAGCTCCACAGGGCTCAGTGCTGGCACCAATTATGTTTTTAGTGAATATAAATGACATCGATAGTAACACTGCAAATGAAAGCTATCTAAATATGTTTTCTGATGATGCAAAAATACAAAGGAAAATTACTAACACAGACTCTTGCAGAGAGCTACAAGAAGAATTAAATAAACTTCATGAATGGAGTGCTACATGGCAAATGGAATTCAATGTGGACAAGTGTCATCTAATTAAGTTTGGTAAAAGTGGAAAAAGACCAGAGTGGGATTATATGTTAGGAAGTAAAACCCTACACATATCAGAGAGACAGAAGGACCAGGGAGTGATTATCAATAACAGACTATCTCCGGCTGACCACATAAGTGAGAAGGTACGGAGCATGTACTGTACACACTGCTTGCTAATATAAGAATAGTATTCACATACATAAATGGAGACATGCTGAGAAAGATAATAACTTCATTCATCACACCAGCCTTGGAGTATGCATCAGTAGTCTGGAATTCTCATCTCAAGAAGCACATAGATAAGATTGAAAAAGTTCAAAGGGTCGCTACAAAATGGGTACCAAGCTTAAGGGATCTAAGTTACGAAGGAAGACTAGAAAAACTGAATCTGTCAACACTACAGGAGAGAGGGACAAGAGGAGACATGATTATGCTGTATAAATGTGTCTCAAGGAAAGAGAAAACAGACATAAATGAGTATATAACTTATGGGGAAGCATCAGCAAGAGAACACTGCAAAAAAATACATAAAAAAGAGAGGTGATAAAGACATAAAGAAATTCAGTTTTCCAAATAGGGCAATTGATCAGTGGAATGCACTACCAAGTGAAACAGTGCGTGCCAAAACAATTCATAAATTTAAGCATATGTGTGATAAAAGTGATTTAATACACAGGACAGTATGAGCCTGACTCATTCCTGTTAAGATATAATTAGGTAAGAACACACACACACACACACATACATACACACACAGGAGCAGCCAGAGCGAACAGACGTGTCTCAAACCACCTCTCAACGAACTCAGCACCCTTAAGTAGTTTTCAGGAATTGTCCTGTCTCCTTCAGTCTTGTTTAAAATTTAAAGTATTGCAAGTTAATATAATCAATTTAAAGAATTGCAAGTTAATATAGTCTACTAAAAATGTAAAGAGCTATTGTCAGTAAGTAAACATGAATGTTTTATAGGAATCTTTGTAACGGCTGTTCAGTTTAGTACTGTAACTGACCTCAAACATGTAACCGACCTCAAACATGGCTGACAATGTAAACATTGGAGGATTGGAATTTTCAGGTTTTGACAGTGGATGAGGAACAGGGGCGTTGAGGAAGCTGAGAGACGGACGAGAGAGTTATATGTAGAGGGGAGGAGAGAGGTGAAAAGATTAGAAAGAAAGAGTAAAAAGAGAGTGGATGAGGAATTTGGAAGGAATCTGAGTGCAAAGTGGAGGGAATGTAAGAAAATGTTTTGGAAAGAAGTAAAGAGAGCTAGACAGGGTGGCAACGAAGTTAGTGGGGGTGTGAAAGTTAAAAATGGTATATTACTAGTGGAGAAGGGAGAAAAAGTGAACAGCTGGAGAGAACACTTTAACAAATTGTTGAACATAAAGAATGAAAGTAATGCAAGTATAAGTGGCTGGGGAATGGCAAAGAGATGGAGGGTTGTGAGAAGAGAGGAAGAAATCAGTAGGATGAAAGTGGTCGAAGCACTGAAGAAAGTTAAAATGGGGAAAGCCCCAGGAATTGATGGAGTGTGTGGTGAAATGCTGAAGCATGGGGGAGATATAGTAATAGAATGGATGTGGAACGTGTGCAGATTGGCCAAGGAGGAAGGTAGAGTCCCGAAGGATTGGAAGACAGGTATAACTATTCCTCTGTACAAAGGAAAAGGGGAATAAGAAGTGTGTGGTAATCATAGGGGCATTTGCCTTCTTAGTGTAATAGGAAAAGTATATGGTAGAATACTTATTGACAGAGTTAGGGAAATAACTGAGGAATTAGTTGGAGAAGAACATGGAGGTTTTAGCAAGGGAAGAGGTTATGTAGACCAGATATTCATTTTTCGAGAGTTGTATGCAGCCTTCATGGATTTGGAAAAAGCATATGACAGGGTGGGTAGACAAGGATTGTGGAAAGTATTAAGAATATATGGAATGGATGGAAAGTTGCTGAAGGCAGTGAGGAGTATGCATGAGGGTGCTAAGGCTGCAGTGCATGTGGATGGCAAACTGAGTGAATCTTTCCATTTGAAGGTTGGATTGAAACAAGGATGTGTCATGTCGCCATGGTTGTTCAATCTGTACATGGACGGGGTTATGAAAGTGATACAAGGTTGGGCAGTTGATGCTGGAGTGGCCCTAGTGAGAGAGGGCAGTGTTTGGAAACTCCCTGTACTGTTGTTTGCAGATGATATTGTGTTGTTGAGTGAAGATGAAGGAGAGCTGCAAAGCTTGGTAGATGAGTCTGGGAGAGTGTGTAAGAAATGGAATCTAAAGGTGACTGTAGGGAAGAGTAAAGTGATGGTCTTCAAGTTAAGTGAAGCCAGTGAATGTACAGTGAGATTGGATGGGGAGGATATGGAGAATGTGAGTGAATTTAAGTACTTGGCCAGTGTGATGAGTAAGGATGGAAGTCTGGAGGGTGAAGTGCTTGAAAGGGTGCAGCAGGGAAGGAAGGTTGTTGGTTCGTTGAAAGCAGTGATAAGAAACAGGGAAGTGAGCATGGAAGTGAAAAAGTTGTTACATGAGAGTATTGTGATACTAACTCTAACATATGGAAGTGAAGCTTGGACCCTGTTGGAAGGACAGAAGTCAAGAGTGACAGCGGTGGAAATGAGTTGTTTGAGACGAGCATGTGGAGTCACTGGAGAGACAGACTAACAAATGAGGAAGTGAAGGAGCATTATGGTGTGGATGTGGAAGTGATAGGAAACGTTAGGAGAAACACGTTAAGGTGGTTTGGGCATGTGGAGAGGATGGAGAGTGACAGACTGATGAGGAGAGTGTATGTGAGTGAGGTGGAGGGGGGGAGAGGGAGGAGGAGGCTGAGGATGAGATGGAAGGATGGAGTGGAGAGGTACATGAGAGAGGGGGGGTGTGAGTTGGGAGCGGGGTAGTGAAATGGCGGGGGACAGAGCAACATGGAGGGAATTTGTTTATAGCCACCCCGTGCGGGATTGAGGCGTCTGGCAACAGATAGATAGAGAGATAGACAGTGAAACAAATGTTATGGATTTAGTCAAAACATTGATTATAAGAATTAGTGAACTAGAGAAGAAAGTGGAGGATCTAGTACCAAGAAAGATGCCTGAAAATACAGAAAATACTATACAGAGTTTGATACAGGCCAATGAGACAGTGAACTAGGAGATCGAGAATTTGAAATGAGAAAATATTGAATTAAAGAGAAAACTAGAAGAAAGTAGTAACAAAATGGAGAAGGTGAGTACTGTAGTGTGTTGGATAAACAAAAGGCAAAGTGGACACATATGGAAGAAGAACAAAAAGAAGTGGTCAGCTTAAGGGAAACTATTCAGGAAGAAAGGAAAATGAACAAGAAAAAAATGGATGAAAATGTATTGAAAATATCGAAGAAGAAAGAGAAAATAGTGCGAGAAACAGTAGAAAGGAATAGATGTGTCGTAATATTTGGAAACAGGGAGGAGGAAGAAAAGGTTAGGTCTGTGAGACTCGAGAGAGACTCGAATCAAGTGAGAAAAATATTGGGCATGATCGATCCCGAAGGAAACAAGTGGGAAAAAGAAATTGAGGAAGTAAGGAGGATAGGGCCATATAAGAAAGGGGAGGCAAGACAAATTAGAGTTAAGCTATCATCAGAAATTGTAGTAAATGATATACTTAAAGAAACCTGGAAACGAAGTAAAGAGGCAGGGATGGAAAATATTATAGTAAGAAAAGATTTGAATGAAGAAGAAAGAGAAGTTTTAAAATCTTTGAAGGACCAAGTAGAGGCAAAAAATGGCAGGAGGACAGAGGAAGAGTGTAAAACTTCTTTTGGAGAGTGATGGATATGAAAGTAAGGAAGTGGTATGTGAGGAATTAGAAGTGAAGGAAACAAGGGGGATGGATATGAATATGGAAAAAAGAAGACTGAGTAAAGATAAAACCAGTGCAGTAAATCTAAGCAACATGTATAGTAATGTACAGTAGATGGGTTAATATCTAAGAAAGGGGAAACTGGACACTATATAAATGAAAAAAAAACTGAAATTGTTTGCCTGGTGGAGACTAAATTGCCCCGAGATGTCGATACAAAAATATTTGGATGGAACAATTGTAATATTTGGAGGAAGGATAGAGAAGGTAAGCTTGGGGGAGGGATAATGATTTTAACCCGTAATGACCTAAGAGTGAAGAATATAGAAATTGAAAATAACATGGCTGAACTTTTGGGAATTGAAATAGAGGACGGTTATGGAGAAAAAATAGATGTACAGTAATCCCTCCAATATCTGTTGTAATAGAGCCAAAGGCATGTCCGGATATTGTTTTTGTCCGGATATTGGTCCTGAAGCTCCAGCACTGGTTTTTCATGACCCTAACCTATCTATCTATTGCCAGACGCCCTAATCCCGCACGGGGTGGCCACAAACAAATCGCCTCCATGTCACTCTGTCCCCTGCCATTTCACTACCACGCTCCCAACTCTCACCCCCCTCTCTCATATACCTCTCCACTCCATCCCTCGATCTCATCCTTGGCCTCCCCCTCCCTCTCGCCCTTTCCACCTCACTCACATATAATCTCCTCGTCAGTATTTCACTCTCCATCCTCTCCACATGCCCAAACCACCTTAACGTGCTTCTCCTAATGCTTCCCATCACATCCTCAACCACACCACAACGCTCCTTCACTTCTTCATTTGTTAGTCTGTCTCTCCATGTGACTCCACATGCTCCTCTCAAATAACTCATTTCCACTGCTCTCACTCTTCTGTCCTTCCAACAGGGTCCAAGCTTCACTTCCATATGTCAGAGTTGGTGTCACAATACTGTCATGTAACATTTTTTTCACTTCCATGCTCACTTCAATGTTTCTTATCACTGCTTTCAACGAACCAGCAACCTTCCTTCCCTGCTGCACCCTTTCGAGCACTTCACCCTCCAGACTTCCATCCTTACTCATCACACTGGCCAAGTACTTAAATTCACTCACATTCTCCATATCCTTCCCATCCAATCTCACTGTACATTCACTGGCTTCACTTCTCTCGAAGACCATCAATTTACTCTTCCCCACATTCACCTTTAGATTGCGTTTCTTACACACTCTCCCAAACTCATCTACCAAGCCTTGCAGCTCCCCTTCATCTTCGCTCAACAACACAGTATCATCTGCAAACAACAGTACAGGGAGTTTCCAAACACTGCCCTCTCTCACTAGGGCCAGTCCAACATCCACTGCCCGACCTTGTGTCTCATTTATAATGCCATCCATATACAGATTGAACAACCATGGAGACATGACACATCCTTGTTTCAATCCAACCTTCAAATGTAAACATTCACTCAGTTTGCCATCCACACACACTGCAGCCTTAGCACCCTCATACATACTCTTCACAGCCATCAACAACTTCCCATCCACTCCATATATTCTTAGTACCTTCCACAAACCTTGTCTATCCACCCTGTCATATGCTTTCTCCAGATCCATAAAGGCTGCATACAACTTCTTGCCCTTCTCTAGAAACTTTACCACTAAGGATCTAAGAATGAATATCTGGTTTACACAACCTCTTCCCTTCCTAAAACCTCCCAGTTCTTCTCCAACTAATTCCTCAGTACTTTCCCTAACTCTGTCAATAAGTATCCTACCATATACTTTTCCTATTACACTGAGAAGGCAAATGCCCCTATGATTACCACACACTGCTTTTTCCCCTTTTCATTTGTACAGAGGAATAATTATACCTGACTTCCAATCCTCCGGGACTCTACCCTCCTCCCAAGCCAATCTGCACATCTTCCACATCCATTCTATTACTATCTCTCCCCCATGCGACAGCATTTCACCACACACTCCATCAATTCCTGGGGCTTTCCCCATTTTAACTTTCTTCATTGCTTCCACAACTTCCATCCTGGTGATTTCTTCCTCTCTTCTCACAACCCTCCTTCTCCCTGCCATTCCCCAGCCACTTATACTTGCATTACTTTCATTCTCTATGTTCAACAGTTCATTAAAGTGTTCTCTCCATCTGTTTACTTTTTCTCCCTTCTCCACTAGTAATCTACCATTTTCATCTTTCACACCCCCACTGACTTCATTGGCCCCCTGTCTAGCTCTCTTTACCTCCTTCCAGAACATTTTCTTACATTCCCTCCACCCTGCACTCAAATTCCTTCCAAATTCCTCATCCACTCTCTTCTTACTAATGTTTTCACCTCTCTCCTCCTCTCTACATATAACTCTCTCGTCCGTCTCTGAGCTTCATCGACGTCCCTGTTCCTCATCCACTCATTATATGCTTTCTTCTTTTGTGCCACAGCCTCTCTCACCTCTTCAGTCCACCATGCTGTTCCCTGAACCCCCTTTCATCTTCTCTTCACCCCACACACCGCCTCACATGCTGCACAGATTTCTTCTGTGAATACCTTGCACACACCTTCCACATCCCCCATCTGCTCCAATCTATATTTACCCAATCGCTCCTCCACTTCCCTTTTATATTCAGCCTTTATTCCATCCTCTTGTAACTTTTCTACCCTCCTTGTAACAAATACTTCCTCCTGTCCTTCCCTTCTTCTCTTCCTCCATCTTGTTTGGACTCTGATTCTGGCCACCACCAAGTGGTGATCAGAAAGTCCATTCCCCCAACCTCTATATACTCTTGCATCCATTACACATCTTCTCATCTTTTCATCCACACACACATAGTGAATCATTGCCTTCCGTTCATTCATTCCACCGTCCTCTCTTCTCACCACTCGCCATGTATACCTATGGATCATTTTGTGCCTGAAGAGGGTATTAGCTACCACCAACCCCCTCCTAGCACAAACGTCCACTAAGGCACTACCATTCTCATCCATCTCTGCAGGCACACCCCACTCACCAACCACTCCATCCACCTTCTCATTCCCTACTTTTCCATTCATGTCTCCAATCAGAAACACTCTCTCATTCCTTTCAAATTTTTCCAAGCATGCTTCCTTATTTGTCCAAAACTCTTCTCTCACTCTACTTACACGATCTTGCGTTGGCGCATACATGCACACAATTGCCCACATTTGTAGTCCAACTTTCACTCTTACCCATACAATCCTTGACCCAACTGATCCATACTCTCTTACATTCTCCTTCCACCTGTTGCTCACAACAAAACAACTTCCTCTTTCGCCCTCTCATTCTCACCCACTCCCGCGCATATACCTCATCCATATACCCATTCTCTCACACTCTCACCTCGCCATTTAGTTTCAGTTATTCCACATATATCCACTTTCACACTCTCAAGCACCTGTACAATCTCTCTCTCTCTCACCTCATCATTCATACCCCTTACATTCCAAGTCGCGATCTTTATCTCGTCCTTTGTCCGTTCATTTTTCGTCAACTTTTGGTCAGTCCTGGTCCGAGGCTTCCTGTTTGTATTTTTAGTTAGTTGTTTTTACGGGGTGGGGCACTAACCCACCACCAACCCTTTTAGTCACCTCTTACGACAAGCAGGGATACTGGGGGGAAATTCTTGAAAAACCCACTACCCACCTACCCCCTAACCTAACCTAACCTAAATCAGAAAACTACCTTCCTATCTCCCTAGTGGACATGTATAGCACTTATTTAGGTCCCTTTTCACATAAATAATGCACACATAGCATGAATTTACTGAATTTTAACCAAAAAATGATGATTTAGGGGTGAGTGAGTCATAGGAGCTCAGAACTTGCCAGCATAGTATAAGTAAGTATCAGACATGGAAATCATCTTTTCTCACATTTTATGCACTAAATTATTGGATACAAAGCATCAAATACAGTAAATGATGTTAATTGCTACCAGAAAAATGGTTAGGTTAGGTTAAGTTAGGTTAGGTTAGGTTTGGTTAGGTTAGGTTAGGTTATGACCGGACATGAAATTCACTGCTTCAACCTTTTTCATAGCTGGTGCACTTAATAACCATGCATGAAAGAATTAAATTAAAAGCAAGAAATTATGATTAACACAATGTTAGGTTAGGCTAGGTTAGGACTGGACATGAAATTCACTGCTTCAACCTTTTTTCTAGCTGTTTTACGTAAGAACCATGCATGGAAAAATTAAATAGCAAGCAGGAAATTATGATTAACATTTAGGGTAATTTTTTAACACATGTACAGCATGATGAAAACAGGTTACGCATGAAAATCTTTATGGTAACCATAGGTTAGGTTAGGTTAGGACTGGACACGAAATAAATTGCTTCAACCTTTTTTCTAGCTGTTTTACTTAAGAACCATGCATGGAAAAATTAAAT
>JAGKTI010000265.1:76732-93333 GCA_018397915.1 Birgus latro
AACTTATTCATCACACTACCTAAGTACTGTACTTAAATGAACTAACGTTTTCCATCTCACTATCCAGCCTCATTATGTAATCAGTTACTTCATTTCTCTCAAAGACCACAACTTTACTCTTCCCTGTATTCACCTCTGGATTCCACTTCTTACAAACTCTTCTAAACTCACTCACCAAGCCTTGTAGTTTCCCTCCCTCTTCGGTTAACAATACATTATCATCGGCAAACAACAGAACACTCAGAGCAGCATTAAAGCAGCATTTTTGCTGTACATACCCTAGGGTTGTATTGTATTCTAAGTGGTCTGGAATTTCATTACACCTCCTCCTTAGCTATATATTCTGCTTGCTACAGTTCACTACCCTTTTGTATGTCACCAACTCCAACTATGCCAATATTAAAACAATATAAAAACCATACAAAGGATATTTTGGTGTAACATGCTAAGTAACTTGATGAGAAGGAAGTGGAATCAAGTTGCTTATGTCACCCAAAATATGGCCCCTTGACTTTATGTGACACCACAAATGTTCTTCAGGCAGTAAGGGAATACTTTGTTCTGTTTGGAAACCACTGATCTATGTATAGGTATTTTCATTCAATCTCAGCTCCACTTCCCTGCTCAGTATCCTAATACAAACGTCTCCATTAGTGACTTCATCCCATGTCTTCCTCACTCTGTCTCTGGGCATTCTTCCCTCCACATTCATACCTGAGACCCCTCATCAACCAATCACCCTCATCCTCTTCCTCCTCCTCTAAACATTTCTAAACCATCTCCATGCAATATTTAGATGCATCACAAAAGACTATCAGCACTTAACCCCTTAAGATCGCAAATCTCCCACCTTGACTATCCCCCCAGCTATATTTCGGGCCTGATTTTTCAACTTTCACCAAGGTAAATTTTGGTTTCATAGATTTCAGGAGCTTGAATTTACACACCTGAAATGCAAGAACAAGCTGGGAGGAGTGAGATCAACCAAGAGAGGAGCAGTCAGGGAGAAAGACTGAAAGTCGAGAAGCTGAGGATCAAAGAAACGGCAGATGAATACAGGGCCAAAGCAGAGGAGGAGTTAGAATCAGTGAACTGGAATGAAATGGATCTGGACACCCTGTGGAGTACACAGAGGGACTGCTTCATTAGGAATGGAAAACCAGTGTGTGGTCAGGCAAGAGTAACAACGAGGCAGAGAGGTACAGCATGGTGAGATGAGGTTAAGATAGCAGTGGAGGAAAAATGGAAGAAGTGGCTAGAGTGGATACAGGACAGGGGTTCAACTGAAAGGAGAACTGAATATAAAGGGACTAGTATAACTGAACTGAACAGTATAGGAGTACTGAATATAAAGAGACTGAATATAAAGGAGAACTGCATGTAAAGAGACTACTGGAGAGGCAAAAGGAAGATGTAAATGATGATCTAGGAAGAAAAATGAATGCAAAGTACTCTGAAAATAGGAAGTTATTCTGGAAAGAGGTATTGAAATGTAGAAGTAACAATGGAAAGAAATGTGAAAGTGTGAAGGATTTAAGTAGCAGATTATTAATCCCATGGAATGAAGTAAGGGCTAGATGGAAAGAATATTTTGAAAGTCTGATGAATGGGAATGGAGAAAGCAAAGCAACTGTTGACATGGTTGGTTTTGGGGTCGTACAGAGAAGGAATGCAGTGCCTTGAAACATGACACCCGCAGAGGTCAAGAATGACGTGAAGCGGCTGAAAAATGGGAAAGCAGCTGGGGATGATGAGGTGTATCCTGAAATGATAAAAGGTAGTGGGGAGAGTAAAATGAAGTGTTTGTTAGAGATATGTAGGATGGCATGGATGAGTGAAACTGTGCCAGAAAAACGGAAAAGGGTAGTGATTGTACCCCTGTACAAAAATAAAGGTGAGCAAAGTGAGTGCAAAAATTATCATGGCATAAGCCTATTGAGAATTGTAGGGAAGGTGTATGGAAGAATTATTATATAGAAAGTAAGAGAGATATCAGATGTCTTAGTGAGTGACCAACAGGGTGGCTTAAGGAGTGGCAGAGGGTGTGTGGATCAAATTTTTTCAGTGACAGAGATAGTGGAGAAAGTGTGTGAGAAGGACTATAAGGTGTCTATGGCATTCGTGGATCTGGAAAAAGCATACAACAAAGCAGACAGAGAAGGACTATGGAAGGTTTTGCCCATATACAGTGTTGACAGTAAGGTGCTAGATGCCATCAAGAGTTTTATGAGGGTAGTGAGGCATGTGTAAGGGTAAATGGGCACCTAAGTGAATGGTTCACGATCAGTGTTGGCATGCGACAAGGTTGTGTTATGTCCCCATGGTTGTTCAATATATATATATGGATGGGGTGATGAAAGAAGTAAAAACACAAGTAATGGAGAGAGGAATGGCACTGGTAATGAATGGTGATGGATGGAATAGCTCAAATTTGTTTTATGTTGATGATGCAGTGCTACTTGCAAATACCAGAGAGAAGCTTGGTAGGCTGGTGCAGTTTTGCTGATGTCTGTGTGCGGCATGCCTTGAGAGTAAATGCAGAAAAGAGTAAAGTGATGGTTACTAAGAGAGAAGGTGACTCCCAGTGTGATGTTAAAGCGAATGGAGAGAGAGACTGGAATTGGCGAGAGAGTTCAAATACCTGGGTACAGTGATAGAAAAGAGAGGAAAATGTGCAAAAGAAGTGGAAAGCAGAGTGACACAAGGAAGGAAAGTAGCTGGTGCTATGAAGGCCTTGATAAAAAAAAACAGACGATTGAGTGCTGCAGTGGCATGAGGCTCACATGAAGGAGTGTTAGTGTCAACTTTAACATATGGATGTGAGACTAGGGTGTGGCATGAAAATGAAAAGTCAAGAGTAAGAGAAGTGGAGATGGGACTGCTGAGGAATGTATATGGAGTAAAGAGAGTGGATAGGATAAGGAATAATGTGATACATGAAAAATGTGGATTGAGGAAGTCTGTGGACACCAGAATCAAAGAGAATGTACTGAGATGGTTTGGTCATGAGGAGAGAATGGATGACAATAGAGTGGTGAAAAAAGTATATCTCTACGAATCTGAAGGAGGAAGGAGGGTGAGGTTGGCCAAGAAGAAGGTGGAGGGATATGGTGGATGAGTGTGAGGAAGAGAGGTATGGAAATTGCTGAGGCTACGAGACTGGTATGAGATTAAGTTGGATGGATGAATTTTGTGCAGAGAAGTGCATAACCAGGGACTTGGCACCCCTTTTTAATGTGACAGCATTCAGACTGGCTCTATTAGATAGGTATATATGAATGTGGCGATTTTTTTTTGGCCTATCTGACGAAGCTACGATATCGAGGGCTTGAGTGATGAGTGAATGGTAGCATGGCCCACTGAACTGGGCAAACTTTGGCTGTCTGGACATTACTACTTCTCACCCTGCCCTAGAGTAGCAAAGGAGGTCCAGATGATGAGGATGATGAAAATGTATATTTCACTGTCATATGTCTAGTGGTTACCGCACTACTGATCGTCCAAAATTTTTAAAAGCCATCCCTCGTGTATGAACGAAAAAGTAGGAAAATTTTGGAAAATACATTAATTTTGTCAAATAACCTTACAGAAATCTGTAAAATCATTATGAGTTATGTGCCAAGGCATGAAACAAGTTGACAGAATGTGCATTAAAAAAAAAAAAAAAAAAAAAGCTTTTGTAGCCTGTCTACCATCATCAGTACTGTATTAAGACTTTACGTAGCAGGAGCTGAAACTGACAACCATCGGACATCAGTCTTTGGTGGTTAAATGGCTAATCTGGTGCCAACGAGAAGCCTACATGTGCTGGCGCTGTGCACCCCAGGCAAAGCAAGTGAGGCATATACCTGGGAGCCTAAATCCTTCATATTTCCTTGCACTTAACCATGGGAAGGTCACTGGTTATACCTTGGTAAGGTGCTGCCTGCTACAAGGGGGTGCTGGATCTTTAAACAATGCATGTACTCTACTGTCGTTACCTGTAGGATGGCCCCACACTAGCAGTTGCTTAACTGTGATAGACAGATCTACTTGGCCAGACAAAGCGGGCTAAAGCAACAACATGACTAATCTGTGGAAGCCATAGCAGTTTCCAAAGAGGATAAAATGGGGTATACATCACTAAACTGATCAGCCTTCACATCTGTATTCTGATAACACCCAGTGATCTGTAAATTAACTACAGAAAAAGTGGCTCAAACAACAAAGGGGTGACCATTCCCATCCCTCTAACTATCACCAAATTGCTTTAAAATCCTGTTTCAAAAGTTTTTGAGTCTATTCTTAGCAAAAAAAAAAAATTTTTTTAAGCATCTTTCCTATTACAACCTTCTTTCTGATCGTCAATATGGGTTCCGCCTGGGACATTCCACTGGGAATTCCCTCACCTACCTTGCAGACTCCCGGTCATCTTCCTTTCGGAAATTTGGCGAAAGCTTTGCCATTGCACTTGACATCTCAAAGGCTTTCGATCAAGTTTGGCAAACATCTTTAATTTCCAAACTGCCTTCTTACAATTTCTGTCCTCCTATCTATGCCTTCATTCCCAGCTTCCTTTCTGGTCATTGTATAGTTGCTGTTGTAGACAGCCGCCATTATCCTACTAGACCTATCAATAGTGGTGTTCCTCAGGGCTTTGTCCTATCGCCAACTCTCTTACTTTCATTCATCAGTGACCTAAGTCGTACATTTAACCCTATCCACTCACACGCTAATGACTCCACCCTTTACTTTACCATTTGTTTTCTGCAGTGTCCATTTCAGCAGCTACTTCAACTGTCAAGGGATGAGGCAAAGACACAACTAATGTCCGACTTGACTCATATCTCTGACTGGGGTAAAAGTAATCTCATTTTTTTAATGCATCAAAAACTCAGTTCCTACATCTATCAACAAGACAAAATCTTCCAGAGGAATATCCTCTAACTATTAACAATCTCCATCTCAGTCCTGCATCATTTTTAAAGATACTTCAGATTTCATTCTCTCGGAATTTATATTGGAAAAGTCATATTACCTCTCTTGTAAAATCTGCTTGCAAGAGATACAGTGTGCTAAGCCGACTCCATGCCTTCTTTACACCTGCACAGGTGTTGACTTTATATATGGGTTTTATTTGCCTGTGAAGAGTACAATACAACTCTCACGTGTGGCAAGGCTCCCCACATACAGCTCTTCTCAACAAGGAGGAGTCAAAGGCTTTTTGTCTCATTAACCCCTTGGGGTAAGCCATTGTTTATTAAAATGACCATCAGGATCAAGTATTTCTGGCAAAAAAAAAAGATGATTTTTCAAAAATCACTCCTATGAAAACTATTAAACATACGGTAAACGCTCAATATAGTAAACCCTTTTATAGCGAACTTCGGATATAATGACCCACCGTTTCCAGAGCGAACTTAGGTCGCTATATCCAGTGGATGTTCGCTCCCTGGCATGGTATGTGTACTGTAAAAGTACTACGTAACATTATAGGCATTGTATTTATATGTCGGGCAGTGGATGTTGGAGCGGCCCTAGTGAGAGAGAGCAGTGTTTGGAAACTACCTGTACTGTTGTTTGCAGATGATACTGTGTTGTTGAGTGAAGACGAAGGGGAGCTGCAAGGCTTGGTAGATGAGTTTGGGAGAGTGTGTAAGAAACGGAATCTAAAGGTGAATGTGGGGAAGAGTAAAGTGATGGTCTTCGAGAGAAGTGAAGCCAGTGAGTGTACAGTGAGATTGGATGGGAAGGAAATGGAGAATGTGAGTGAATTTAAGTACTTGGGCAGTGTGATGAGTAAGGATGGTAGTCTGGAGGGTGAAGTGCTCGAAAGGGTACAGCAGGGAAGGAAGGTTGCTGGTTCGTTGAAAGCAGTGATAAGAAACAGGGAGGTGAGCATGGAAGTGAAAAAGTTGTTACATGACAGTATTGTAATACCAACTCTGACATATGGAAGTGAAGCTTGGACCCTGTTGGAAGGACAGAAGTCAAGAGTGAGAGCAGTGGAAATGAGTTATTTGAGAGGAGCATGTGGAGTCACATGGAGAGACAGACTGTCAAATGAGGAAGTGAAGGAGAGTTGTGGTGTGGTTGAGAACGTGATGGGAAGTGTTAGGAGAAACACGTTAAGGTGGTTTGGGCATGTGGAGAGGATGGAGAGTGAAAGATTGACGAGGAGAGTGTATGTGAGTGAGGTGGAGGGGGCGAGAGGGAGGGAGAGGCCGAGGATGAGATGGAGGGATGGAGTGGAGAGGTATATGAGAGAGGGGGGTGTGAGTTGGGAGCGTGGTAGTGAAATGGCAGGGGACAGAGTGACATGGAGGCGATTTGTTTGTGGCCACCCCGTTCGGGATTGAGGCGTCTGGCAATAGATAGATAGATAGATAGTATTTATATGTACAACTTCATACAGGATGGTACTGTATTTACCATACATATACTATATAACTACATAAACTATTGAATTCTCCATGTGAAACATCATGGAGTAAGTTGTGGTTGCGCATGTTGGACTGGACAACTCCACAGATATAGTGACTTTGGATCGGTAATCCCTCGGTTGACAACGACCATCGGATATAGCGAACTTTCGGATGTAACAACCCACCCTTCCACCCAATTAGTTTATCATATTGAGGGTTTCCTGTATCATTAAAAAATCTATAAACTTAGCAAAGTACAACTCTTTGGGTTTAAAATGAGTGGTGTTCCACTGTCCTACGATAATTTATTGTGGAGCAGTGGTTGAGAATGTAAAATTGTCTAAATGTTTTTGAATGGGGACCGATTTTCCCATGAAACAGATTCCAGAACAGGGACCAACCTTCAGGGGTTAACTCTCCTCCTCTTATTGACTCCCTTCAATCTCTGTCTCTTTGCTGCACTGCTGCATCTTTATCTCTTTTCTGTTGCTACATCAATGGTCACTGCACCTCTGAACTGTCTGCCTGCATCCCTCCACCACTATGGCAGGCGAGTTACTCTCATATGTTTTGTGTCCAACTCTCTAATGCAAGAGTTAATCACTGCTCCCAGTCCTTCATATATGCAACAGGTCAACTCTGGAAATGTCTCCTTCTGTATTTCCTACTAACTATGATCTCCAGTCTTTTAAACGCAGTGTTCAGGCACTTCTCTATGGACAAATTTTGAATTTGGCTCTCTGTTATCTTGCTTTTGTTTTTTCCTGGAGGGAACAATTTGCAGGCTCCAGGCCTTTGAGTCCTTCTTCAATGTATTAAAAGAAAAAATCCTGGAAAGCAGTATGTATATGTTTACAAAATTCACTTGAATCATATTCTGATGGAGATTCAAAGTAAATGCTTTCATCATCATCATGGCCCTCTTTACCACCTATCTTTGGGGAATAGTATGATCCTAAAATGACAAAAAAGTAAGAATGAGAGTGGAGAATTATCAACAGCATGACCATGAAACAATCCACATAGTCACACATCATTCTAACTCCTGGGGTTATATTCTTGTGGGGTTAGTGGGCTTTTTAACATCTTCTCCTTAGCAAATTGATTAGCACGTAACACTTTTATAATCTCTTTCTATCATTTATACCCCATCATATCAGTGAAGTCAGTTGTAATTTCATCATCATCATCATCATCATTCAATCTGGTGTCGCCCCATGAGGAGTGTAGCAGCCCGGGGCTAGGCAAACTGGTCCTGACATTTAAGATGAGAGTGACCAACCTCACTCATCCCTGAGTGGCACTGTGTGAGCATTAAATGAGCAATAAACCCCAACCACCCCTTGGATATAAAGCAGCACCGGCTCAATCCGACTGGAGCACCTTCATTACCCACTAAGGTATACTTATTACAATAATAATATAAAAAACTAAACTGTAAGGATGAGATGATACAAAGCCTCCTAAGTTGATGAGAATATGGCCCCTTGAATGTTAACTATTTTGCAATGGTAAAAAAACCAAGTTATCTGAGTAATTTCAGAGGAGCATGTGGAGCCACATGGAGAGACAGACTGACAAATGAAAAAGTGAAGGAGCATTGTGGTGTGGATGTGGATGTGATAGGAAGCATTAGGAGAAACACATTAAGGTGGTTTGGCCATGCCATGTGGACAAGATGGAGAGTGAGAGACTGACGAGGAGAGTGTATGTGAGTGAGGTGGAGGGGGGGGAGAGTGAGAGGGAGGCCAAGGATGAGATGGAGGGATGGAGTGGAGAGGTATATGAGAGAGGGGTGTGTGAGCTGGGAGCAGGGCAGTGAAACGGTGGGGGAAAGAGTGACATGGAGGCGATTTGTTTGTACCCACCCCTTACAGGATTAAGGCGTCTGGTGATAGATAGATAGATCAACGGTTGGGATGCCAATCACAAGTGTAACAGCAGCTGCAAAGTTCTCATAATACAGTGACTGCTAGAGTTTTGTGTAGCCTTCTTGCACTTTACATAATATGTAATGGCAACTTCACCTGGTGATATTGATTTAACTAAATGGTTCTGCTGCCCAGTTATACAAACATCCCTCACCTCTCTCCCTATCTACTGAAAGGAGACTGGTGGGTTCCAGGAGAGGGGCAACTTCAACCAATAGTTAACCAGATTCATGATCAGATGAGCCTCAGGCCACAACAACAGCACAGCTGACCCAACTATGACCCATTGAACACATGCAGTGCTGTCATCAAGAGTTCAAATCAGCTGCATGGTGATATCATTTGTGAGTAACTTGCTTTAAACCTCTATTAATGTCACTGTCTTATGTTAGTCTTACCAATCTACAGTACAGTAGAATATGTCATTAAAAAGCATTTCACAAGGCAATCTGAGGGTCATATACTTTTTTCTGAGAGAATGGCAATCAGGCAAGTGATAAGACTTCATTTAATGGGTTTAAAGGGTTTGCTCAGGTGGTTTCCACTGACAGAGGAGTTTCTGACACATTACACATTAGCTGCATAAGCTGAGGATCTACTGCATCAAACTCCAGCAGGCATAACAGAAGCACTGATTTTTTTTTTTTTTACAGAAGATGAAGGCTGGAAAAAAAAAAAAATCCATACATCAAACTACACGTGTCCTCCATTCATAAGATATCAGTAACAGTTGGACTGGAGCTGCTGTGGGTTGAAGTTTTTTGGGAAAACTAACCTGTGGAGGCAAATTCATAAGAGAAGTGGTTCATGGAATAAAAAAGTCCATTAGGCAGAAGTTCTGCAATGTTGCAGTGCAGTCTTTGTTGGTATTATAGGGTAGGAGTCAGGGCTGATCCTTGTGGCACATCAGCATTCACTGAATGGAAATTTGAATATACAGTAGACCTTTGCTATTACAGACTAATTAAGGGAAAGCTAAGTCTGTAATGCCAATAGAGTATCAATCATCATCATCATCATCATCATCATCATCATCATCGTCATCATCATCACCATCACCATCATCATCTAATCCTGTGTTACCCCATGAGGAGCGTAGAAGCCCGGGGCTGGGCAAGTTGGTCCTGATATTTAAGATGAGAGTGACCAGCCTTGCTCATCCCTGAGTGGCAATATGTGAGCAATAAACTCCAGCCATCCCTTGGATATATACCTGCACAGGCTAAATATGATTGGAGCATCTTAATTACCCACTAAACCACCAGGTGCCATAATTTGGTTATATGGTTACTACCCAGCATAGTACTATAAATGGTTTCCTGGTGTACAGGAAACCATTTGGCCTGTCACTCAGTGCAGTCACCCACAGGCAGAAGGAACAGGAAAGAATGAAAGAAAAAAAGACAGTAGGAGTGTACAGTCACCCACAGGCATAAGGAAGAGGAAAGAATGAGGGAAAGAAAGACAGAAGGAAGGAAGAAAGGAATGGGCAGTCATCTGAGAGCAGCACTACATCAAGTGAGTGGATGATGAGCACCTCCACCTATCACTAATAATAGTTCATAATATCTGAGGCCTCCCTCCCCCTCCCCCCCAGATGAGATTTCAAGCACATGTTTGAAAAAAAATGAGTACAATACCATATTCTGGTATTAAAAATATAAACTACACCCATTTCACTCTAACCCAGACCATAATTTTGCCCTTTGCAACCTTTATTTCACATCCTTGTGATAGCACTTTTCATGACCAGCACTGTATTACAGTACTATAGTCTATTACTACAACTCAGTAATCACAATGGGGAGAGGACAATTTTAGGCCAGGCTGGAGTAAAAAGGATAGGAAATACATATACTGCCACCCAGGTTCGAATCCTCGCTGGGGCAGGGAACAGTTTATGGATTTGAAATTCAGCAAATCAGGCTTTACTGACCTACCAGAAGACCCGCTGACATGTCGTAAAAATACCCCCGCTAATACAAATACACCAGTCCTGTATGAGACAGCCCTAGCATGTATTCAATATGGACGGTGGGTGTTAGCGCTGAAGTGGTGACATGGTATGTAGGAGGACTGCTGGGCCATGATAGCAGGCTGTGAAGCCTATGCCCAGAGTCGGACACATAAAAAAATAATAATAATAATAATAATAATATATATATAGGATGGATGTTCTATGGGCTTTGTGGTGATCATTAAATTAAATATCTGATATACTCGTACTGGGGTTCGTTAGAGCAAGGGTTTACTGAACAGCTTCTACCTTTACTCTTATCCTCCAACCCCTTAAATACAGTAATCCCTCATTTATCCAGACATAACAGAGCCAAAGGCATGTCCGGGTACTGGCAACATCTGGATAATGAACACTATTCCCCTACCATACCCAGACCATACAGTGCTTCCTCCAATTTTGCAAGAATATGGTCGACAAAAAACCTCGCAAAATCGAAATTTGCAAAGTTTAAACAATTAAATATATGCAATAAAGGTAAATTGGTCGACATCACCCCAAGGTAAGCACTTTTTCCCACTCTTTCTCTCGACTCTACCTCTTAATTTTATGATGATAAATGAAACAAACATGGACTGATGTATTGTACAGTAATATTATTATGAAAACATCATAGGTAAGAAACATAAAAAAGAAAAAAATGCATATTTACACTGATGTGAAGACTGGTGTGGTGTATGGGACTGGTGGCGGGGCAAGGCTTGGGTGCGACTACTGTGGTGTAAACAAACGTGGGGGGCAGCAGAACACCGAACTAGGAGGCACAGTACGCCCAGTGAACCACGACGTCACTACTCCGCATGGCAAAGTAGTGCGAGAAGACGACTTTACCACGACTCGACATCGCAAAGTGTGTGATCGCTCACAAAGTTCATAAATGTTAAAAAATAAATAACTTGGAACTACCTCGCAAAATTGGTGATTCGCAAAGTTAAAGTTCGCAAAGTTGAAGGATGTACTGTACCTATACCCAACCTGCAATCTATACATATCCTATTTGTACAGTACTTATGCTTAATTTGGCAGTGTTTTCTGGTATTTAGACATGAAAACACACTTAGGAATATCCAAAATAATGCTAAACCAAAAAAAATGCAGAAAATCACTGAAACGCAAAAAAACACCCTACCTATACATTACTGTAAGTACAATACCCCTCCTTATTTAGGAAGTGTGTTCCAGTCATTCTGACATATTTTGACATCAAAACATACATAGGATCATCGAAAATAATTTTCAACACCAAGAAAACCATGCAAAAGAAACAGTGAAAACCAAAAAACTCTCGACCTATACATTATTGTATATACAGTACCCTTCCATTTTTGGCACAGTTTTCAGGTCAATCTGCCATATTTAGAAATCAAAACACACATAAGAATATCCAAAGTAATGCTAAACACCAAGAAAACCATGGAAAAAAAACACAGAAAACCAAAAAACACCCTACCTATACACTACTGTATGTAGACTACCCCTCCTAATTTTGGCACTGTTTTCTGGTCACTCTACCATATTGACACATCAAAACACTCACAGCATTATCCCATATTAAACATCAAGAAAACAATGCATAAACAAAAATCAACAACAAGCCTGAAGACGGTCTGAAAATCAGTTATCTGTGATTGCTCCGGGGGCCCCCAGAAAAATCCACAGCCAAATATGCCACCATAAGTCGGTTACCGGTATATTGGTATAAATGGTATACTATAATCTTTGCTGGTATTTATACTATAAGATAAACTAATAAAAACACATAAAACTGATAAGTAAAAGTACAGAACTGCAGTGAGAATAAAGCTTTCAGAAGTAAAACTTACCTTCATATAACTTCCCACCATCCAAGTGCAAAATTTTGCCAGCACCTTTCAAGAGTTAAGCACATGTCTAGATGCAGAATTTCATGAGCTTTCTCGTGGATATTGCAGAATTTCGATATGACCAAAAGTAGTGGGAAAAATCACAAAAAACTTTAAAAACTCACGAGTCAGTGTTATCACCATGGAGGAGGGTAGAGACTGAGGGAGTGAGAAGGGAGCCAGGAGGGTATGGAGGAGGGCCAGGAGAGGGGAGAAACAAGGCTATGGGCAGGATTCTCCCCTACCTGACACATGGTGGACAGGCGCTTTTCCCATACATATACGTCTGGCTTGCAGTCTGTTAGACACCTAGTGGTCATGCAGAAACACAACTCACAGTGACCAGGGGACTTTCGATGTCTGGCAGAGAGGCAGAAGGCCGCTGTCACCAAACATGTACTCGTGGCTTGCAGTCCGTATTACAATCTCAGGGGCAGTTAGGAAAGTCTTAGCCCGATGGCTGTGTGACATTGGGTGGGGATGCATACAAACATTCTGACACCACTTGTGGGTTACAGTCGTATTACTCGGGTGCTGGAGGTTCGTTGAGAGTGGACAGACGAGCACACGATTTTGAACATTCAGTAAAGAGGCGGACAGATATTTTAGCTCTGTTTTTTTCTTTTTTTTTTTATGCAAGGAAGAAGGAAACAAAGGCCACAGGCCTGTATACTGATCCTTCCAAGAAAAAGCAAAAACAATACAAAAGAGAGCCAAATTCAAGATCCGTTCAATTCGAGATGCCTGGACACACTGCATCTGAAAGACTGGAGATCACAGGAAGCAGGAAACACAGACAGAGGAAGTCAGTTCCAGAGTTGACCAGTTGCATAAATGAAGGACTGGGAGTAACAGTTAACTCTTGCATTAGAAAGTTGGACAGAAAAGGGATGAGAGTTTGTTGCTAAACGGGTACTACGTGCCCGTCGTAGAGGTGGAGGGATGCAAGCAGACAGTTCAGAGGAACAGTGACCATTGAAGTAGCGATAGAAGAGAGATAAAGATGCAACAGTGCGGCGAAGAGACAAAGGTTGAAGGGGATCAGTAAGAGGAGGAGAGTTAATGAGACGAAAAGCCTTTGACTCCACCCTATTGAGAAGAGCTGCATGTGGGGAGCCTCCCCACACATGAGAGTTGTACTCCATACACAGGCGAATAAAACCTGTGTACAAGGTCAACAACTGTGCAGGGGTAAAGAAAGTTCGGAATCGGCTTAGCACACCTAATCTCTTGGAAGCAGATTTCACAAGAGATGTAATATGTTCTTTCCAAGACAAATCCCGAGAGAATGAAACCTCAAGCATGTTCAAGGATGATGCAGGACATAAATGTTCATTATTAAACATTAGTGGGTAATCCTGAGGAAGATTTTGTCGGGTTGATAAGTGTAAGACCTGAGTTTTTGATGCATTAAAAATAACAAGATTATTTTTATCCCAATCAGAGATATGAGCCAAGTCAGACATTAGGTGTGCCATTGCGGGTTACAGCCTCCTTCCTGCTCACGGCTCGAGCCCAGCGGCCATGATACCGAATATTTGAATGTGTCGGCTGGCCGGCTGAATTTCTCGGGGACTTATACGTTCAGAGGAGGCGGTAGCTCGATCGGTAGAGAGTTGGCTTGCAGTCCCGTGGGACCCAGGTTCGAATCCTCGCTGAGGCAGGGAACAGTTTAAGGATTTGAATTTCATTAAAATCAGGCTTTACTGATCTACCAGAAGACCCGCCGACATGTCGTAAAAATAACCCCGCTAATACCAATACACCAGTCCTGTATGAGACAGCCCTAGCATGTATTCAATATGGACAGTGGGTGTTAGCGCCGAAGTGGTGACATGTAGAGGTGTATGAGGACGGCTGGGCCTTGATAGCAGGCTGTAAAGCCTATGCCCAGAGTCGGACACATAAAAAATAATAATAATAATAATAATAGCAAGTAAATTCGGATAATGGTTTGATAAAGCCAAGGTCCAGCGGCCGGATAATGAACACATCCAGATACTGCACATCCAGATAAATGAGGGACTACTGTATAAGGAAAGGAATGGTGCCATACTCTGTTTAAAACTTCAGAAATATCAAGGGCTACTGCATGGGTTTCTACATGTTGGTGAATTGACTGATGGATTCTATGAGTAATAGAAGTGAATACTGTTTATCAAGTGGATTTTTCAAAGGCAAAATCCATACTGTCTGTCATTAATTACATTGTTGAACTCAAGAGACATAACAATGTGCTATTTAATAGATCCACTTTACTAACAGACAGATACTGCCTGATTCCTACATTACCTCCAATGCAACCAACATTTCTGTCTTTAAAAGTATTGAAATTCTCGGTGTTTTGCTTAACTACACTCTCAGCTGGACCTCTCACACTAGATCACTTACTAAAGCTGCCTCAAAGAAACTTAGATTACTGTACAGAATCTGCAACTTCTTCACTGATAAGCAGTTAGCTATAATTTACAAAAGTCATGAAAACTCTCACCATAAATATTGCTCACCTTTGTGAAGTGGATGTGGAGAGATTGTACTAAAACAACTGGACATAATTAAGAACAAAGCTATAAGAAAATTAACAACCAAACAATTATAGATGAACTACCTCCCCTACAAGAATCAAGGAATGTTGCCTTACATTATTTTATAGATACCCTGTACTTTTATGGCATATGCTTAGATGAATTCTGTCACCTCTCCACACACCCCAAGCTGTACGGGCATCTGGTACAAGAAGCATTCTTGACTGCCACACTACCATACTGTTGAACTTTTACCAATCAGAATTTGTTTATTCACAAAACTGCTGCTCTTTGGCACTCACTTCCCAACATTTGTTTCTCTCCATGCTTCAACCTACTGCAGATCCAAATGTTATAGATTTTTTAAATGAATACAAGACACCTTTAACCTATAGCGTCTGGCATATATTCCCGCCAACCCTTCTCACAGTTGAACATTCCTGGGAAAACCGTCTATTTTTAAACCTTCATAGCTCAGCTAATACTTAACCAAAAATAAAAAACTAAGTGTCACACTACTCAACAATTCTTTAACTTCAAGCTGATGGCTCCAAATTGTCCATGAAGGGCAAGTAGCCAGAGTGAGAGTGAGTGGGGAAAAGGGACAATTTTTGTTGTTTTCTTGTACAGTATATATCTATATGTGTGGCAGATGTGCGGTGACACTATTAAGGCTTATACTAGCCCTCGACAGTAATAACACTTCCAGAAGACACAATCCACCACAAATACCATTTCCATGTACGTTTTTAAAAAATGTGGAGGGAGTGCTGCTGTGAGTCTGGTAACCATAGCAACAACCTTGAGGCAGGCTGCCTCAGGTACAGGCACATGCAGCTTGCTCGCCTCACCACCGATTCACAACCACCACCTTACACACACACAAACACACACACACACACACACACACACAGTATGGTTGCGAAATTGTGTGAGAGAATCCTGAAAGATAGATGGATAAAATATCTGGAAGAGATGAATATTTTGACTGAAAGTCAGTTTGGATTCAGAAGTGGAATGTCATGTGTTTCCAACTTGTTGAGCTTCTACTCAAGGGCGATTGACGTGCTACAGGAGAGAGACGGTTGGGTGGATTGTGTGTACTTAGATCTGGAGAAGGCCTTCGACAAAGTACCCCACAAGAGACTATTATGGAAATTAGAGCATATAGGAGGACTTAAGGGAAGCCTCCTGGAATGGATGAGAGACTTTCTGAGTGACAGACAAATGAGGACAGTAATAAAGGACAGGACATCTGGATGGAGGGAAGTAACAAGTGGTGTCCCACAGGGCTCGGTGTTGGCACCAGTAATGTTCTTGATTTATGTAAATGATATGGTAGATGGAGTGAACAGCTACGCAAGCCTGTTTGCTGATGATGCAAAGATCTTGAGAAAGGTAGAGGTTGAAGAGGACTGTAAAATGCTACAGGAGGATCTGGATAGGATATATGATTGGAGCCGGATGTGGGAAATGAAATTCAACGCAAAAAAATGTAAAATATTGGAAATGGGTAAAAGTACCAAGAGGCCATCATTGAATTATTTGATGGGTAATGAACCAATTAGAAAAGCGAGAGAAGAGAAAGATTTGGGAGTGCTGGTCCAGGATAGTTTGTCACCTGAAAAGCACATAAATAAGATAGTGAGAGAGACATATAAACTCTTGACCAATATAAGAGTGGCATTTCATTACATGGATGAGGAGATGATGAAAAAATTGATAGTGGCCATGATCCGGCCCAGGTTAGAATATGCAGCAGTAGTGTGGTCCCCACACAAAAAGAAAGATATAACCAAGATTGAGAGAATACAAAGAACAGCAACCAAGATGGTCCCTAGTCTGGCAGATTTGC
This sequence comes from Birgus latro, assembly GCA_018397915.1. Lineage (NCBI taxonomy): Eukaryota > Metazoa > Arthropoda > Malacostraca > Decapoda > Coenobitidae > Birgus > Birgus latro. The sequence continues at coordinate 93,327 of JAGKTI010000265.1, forward strand.
CATACAG
>JAGKTI010000265.1:107138-130238 GCA_018397915.1 Birgus latro
CTCTCCTTTCGTCTGTAGAGTATTTCATATTCATAAGTGTTCAGTCTTTATTTCCCTTTTATCATTACCTACGTGACCCTTCATATCCTCCACCCCAATTAGATGAAGCCGTATTATTATGCTTCCTTCCAGACACACTTTTGATGCCGTTGCATACGTGGGTTCTGACTGACATCTGTTCATATAATGTCTCCATTACTGGATCCCTCCTCATCAGTGGTCCTATTCTTGTGTATACTGGTACTACAGAGAAACGTAGAAAGGAAGAAAGGTAAAAGATTACACAGTTTGTACTGATGTAGTGAGGGATTTTATGACTGAGCCCTAGTTTGTGATAGGACTGCCCTATCACCTATATTATCGACACAATCTCATTATCTGGTTGTAACTGTTCTGTCAGCTAATTTTGTCTCATGTTTATTAAAATATTACTTCATATAGTATGTTCACCCTTGGATGATGCCAGTCATTGTTTCTAATGTGGATATCACTTTCACAGACCTTTGTGTATTCTATATTTCCTATTTTAAACCTCTTGCTCTTACTTTTTCGACTTCGATGAATGCATAGATGAATGAATGGATGAGGAAAGAAGAACAATTCATAAACCTGTTCGTAGCACTGGTCGGCCTAAGCAGATTTTAAGAGTGTAGCTGTTAATAACATTGGAAGAACGTCGGAACAGTGACACCAGACGTTTTGGTATTTGGATGATGCCAGAATAGATATATTAGCTCACTGTGACCTGGTGATAATGGCATGGCACATTTATAAATTCTAATAACTCCTGCAAAAATGAATACAGTCATTAAACTGACAATATATTCATTAGCAACAGGCATAATATATTACGCCCATCATATCGAGAAACATCAGTAAACTCCAGACGTTCAGATGCTTCACAACACGCTTCATAAGCCTCAGAAGCTATCTGGGGAGAGAGAATGAGGAAGGGGGTGTAGAGGGGGAGAATGCCACGTTGCCACATTCATCAAATCGCCCACCATGAAAAGAACGAAACTTCTGTGGCCAATAGTACATGGCCATAACCACCCTAACCAGCCATTCTTCCAACCCTAGCTTTCTCATTGCCCACTTCACCACCTCTCTAGGGACTCAGTCAAAGGTCTTTTCCAAATCAACAAAAACATAATCTCTCTAATATCCAGGCGCCCAATAACCGGACGCCTCAATGTCCGGACATTTTGGGCTCGGGTCTTCGGAACTCAAAAATGCCCAAAAAACGCAGAAAACCCCCCAAAATTCCAATTTCTTTTTACCCCTATGTTTGAACTTGGCACGCGGTGCCGAACAGCTGTGTTTTGCTGCATACTTCCTCCAACACCTGCTAGAGCGACCCTGCCTCCTCCCCATTTCCCGCTTACCCATCATCACAAGTGCATGCTCCTCACCATGGCTGAGAATGTGCTCGCTTTTGTGGTGGTGCCCTACTTACTACAGGCGCTGCTGTTCCTCTGCTGCCTCTTCGTTGTGTGTGTGATGATGGCCCCACCACCCGAGAAGAGGAAATGAGTGGTCCTGACTCTGGAGAAGAAGCGGGAGATATTGGAGAAGGTGGACGCGGGATGGTCGATGTCCTGCATCCTACATGAATTCCACCTGGCCTGCTCTACCTTGTTTGATATTAAGAAATCCTGGGACAAGCTCACCCAGTATATGGCAGACTTCGCATCGAAGACCAAATGCAATGTCAAGAGGAAGGCTATGTACACTCCTCGGTTTGCAGAAATCAACCGCCCTACAACAGATTTGGTACTGACAACAACGTGCTGCTGGTGTGCTGGTGCATGGTATGGAGTTGAAGGCTGCCGCCGAGAAGTTCACAAGGTTACATGACACCCTAGACTTCAAGGCATCTGAGGGTTAGCACTTTGTTTTCAAGTTACAGCATGGACTTACCAACCACAAGGCACAGAGCAAAGCTCTGGATGCCAGCGAGGAAGAAGTAGAGAAGTTTCGGCAGAATGTGAAGGGTTTGACTGACAGGGAGGGCCTCCCTCTCGGTCAAGTTTACAGCGCTGACAAAACTGGTCTATTCTATCACTCGCTGCCTATGAACACTCTAGCTGAGGAGATAGAGAAGCGTGTACCTGGCTGCAAGCTCTTGAAGCAACGAATATCTGCTTTGTGCTGCGCCAGTGCTAACAGCATGCACCAGCTCAAGCCCGTCATTGATGGCTGTGCAAAGCAGCCTCAGTGCCTTCGTAGGGTGATGGATGTCCTTCCTTTCGTGTGGTACCATTCTGTGAAGGCTTGGTTCACAGCCAAGATCTTCAAAGACTGGTTTCACCAGTACTTCATCAAGGAGGTCATCCATTACCAGACAAACACACTGGGAATCCCACGCGACCAGGTAAAGCCCCTCCTTCTTCTGGACAAGGAGTTGATGGCTGAGAATGGCCGCATTAGTGCTTGTTTTTGCCACCTAATACGACTGCTCTCATCTAACCAATGGACCAAGGAGTGATCATGGCGACGAAGAAGGTGTACCGCCGGAAGTCCCTGGATGAGGTGATGCTTGTTCTAGAGGACGAGGACAGGAAGGGATGGGGCACACGAGGCCAGCGGACTTTGGCAAACATTCACCACATTGACATCAAGTCAACCATCTACTACTGGGCCAGTGCATGGAAGGAAGTCTCCGTCAAGACTCTGTAAAGTGGCTTGTCTCGTCTGCTTTCCAAAGCCGATGTGGTGCACGACTTTCTAGGTGTCGACGTGGATGACTTCCATGCACGTCTTAGTGTGGCTGGCAACGACGTTGATGTGGACGAAGTGTGTGAGTGGTTGGATGACAACGAGGGCGATCCTGGGTATCAGATCATGTCTGATATCGAGATCGCATCTTCAGTTACTGGTACAAATACCCAGCCTGAAGATTCCGACGAGGTTAGTAATGACAAAGCGGACTCCTCTCAGTGTGCCACTACTCCAGCCATCCCTAAGCTGAGTGCACTCAGGGAGCACATCAAGTTCGCTCTTGACTACCTAGAACACCCGGACTGCGACTGGGAGATGGGGCCCCTGGGACCTGTGGAGGAAGTGCGCACTTTCAGGCAGCACATCATCAATCGCCAAAATCGTCGTTCCTTACATCAATCAACCACTGACAGTTTTTTCCGGCCCATGACCCCCGCCATGCCCATCCCTGGCTCCAGACCACTGCCTCCCCAAAACAGGCCTTCCAGCTCCGAGCCACAGCCCAGCACATCAGCCACGGTGGAGTCGCCACTGAACGTGAGTTCACGGCTGTCTTCAGAGTTGTCTGCAGTGGGTAGTCCATCACCACGCCTGAGCGACGCACCCCTTGGCTGCCTGCAGTACCTAATCTTGGACTCTGACAGTGATTAAGGAGCAAAAACTTGCCACCAGACCACATGGGATTTTACAGTGTTGTGTAATGTAAAGAACAGAATGTACAGTATTAGGAAATTATAATTCAGAGTGCAATGGATTAAGTGCAGAGTGCTATTGTACAGTGGAGATTTGAAAGTGAAAGAGCAAGTAAGAAAAAAATATGCATTGTTAAGAAAACAGATTTCAGAGTGCAAAGGCTTAAGTGGAGAGTGCAACAGTTGTGAGTTTCATTTAAAGTGCAAGTGAGATAAGAATGCGCAGTGTTAAAAAATTAGAATTCACAGTGTCAAGGATTTACTGCAAAGCAACTCTGGATTACTGCAGGTGCTTCAGGTGCACCTTACCACTGTCAGAGTCTGAGAGTAGCCGGGTTATTCATCACGACAGCCATGGACTTCTTGTTGGTACCCAGAACCCTGGAAAATTTTTTCCATACTCACCAGAAAATCCTCATTTTATGGTTTCTTTTCATTTATTTCATGCTTTGTGTCCCTCATTTGTGTTAATAGGGTTTAAAAAAAGGTGATTTTCATGTCTAGTAGGAAGTGACACTAGGCTGTCAACTGTTACATAATTTCCATACTCATCTGAAAATCATCAATGAATCCCTTTCATTTATTTCAAGTCAGATCAAGTCTGACATAAATCTTTAATTTCCAAACTGCCCTCTTATGGCTTCTATCCTTCTATCTGTGCCTTCATCTATAGCTTCCCTTCTGGTCATTCTATAGCCGCTGGTAGAGGGCCATCGTTCTTCTCCTAGATCTATCAGCAGTGGTGTTCCTCAGGGATCTGTCCTATCACCAACTCTCTTCCTTTTATTCATCAATGACCTTCTGAGCTGTAAATCTAACCCTATCCACTCATACGCTGATGATTCCACCCTTCACCTTTCCATTCGGCTTCCGCAACGTCCATCTCAGCAGTTACTTCAACAAATGAGGGATGAGGCTATGGCTCATATTTCTGATTGGGGTAAAAATAATCTTGTTTTTATTGCATCAAAGACTCAGTTCCTACACCTATCAACCTGACAAAATCTTCCACAGGAGTACCCACTAATGTTTAATAATATCCAGCTCAAACCTGCATCATCCTTGAACATGCTTGGGGTTTCATTCACTCAGGACTTATCTTGGAAAGATCATATTACATCTCTTGTAAAATCTGCTTCCAAGAGATTAGGTGTGCTAAGCTGACTCCGTACCTTCTTTACCCATGCACAGTTGTTAACTTTATACAAAGGTTTTATTCACCCCTGTGTAGAGTACAACTCTCATGTGTGGGGAGGATCCCCACATACAGCTCTTCTCAATAGGGTGGAGTCAAAGGCTTTTTGTCTCATTTTAACTCTCCTTCTCTTACTGGCTCCCTTCAACCTCTGTCTCTTCATTGCATTGTTGCATTTTTATTTCCTTTCTATCACTGTTTCAATGGTCACTGCTCCTCTGAACTGTCTGCTTGCATCCCTTCACCTTTACGACGGGCCTGTAGCACCAGTCTAGCAACAAACTCTCATCCCTTTTCTGACCAACTTTCGAATGCAAGAGTTAACCATTACTCCCAGTCCTTCATTTATGCAACAGGTCAGCTCTGGAACGGTCATCCTCTGTCTGTATTTCCTGCTTCCTATGATCTCCAGTCTTTCAAACGCAGTGTGTCCAGGTATCTCAAAATGATCGGATCTTGAATTTGGCTCTCTTTTGTATTGTTTTTGTTTTTTCTTGGAAGGAACGGTTTGCAGGCTCCTGGCCTTTGGTTCCTTCTTCCTTGCATAAAAAAAAGTCTGAACCCATAATTAATACCCCCAGAAATGCATTAATGTGTATGCAATTTCCTTAATGGAATTATTATTATTATATATTTTTTTAATGTGTCCAACTCTGGGCAAAGGCTTCAGGGCCTACTTCTTGGGGGCAGTGGCCTATCCCAAGCCCCAGTAGTCCTCTTACACCTCTACATGTCACCAGTTCGGCGCTAACACTTGCTGTCCATATTGAAAACATGCTAGGCTGTTTCATACAGGACTGGTGTATTGGTATTAGTATTGGAGTATTGGTATTCCTTAATGGAATTATGCTCAATTTAATAGAAAGTTTCTGTTAAATAGGCCAAATTTACCAGAAAAAAATAATTCCATTATCTCGGGCTTCCGCTACATCTGAGATTTTTAACTCCGCGTATGTGCGGCTTTGCCTTCATCTTGCAGCCTTATTTGCTTGTTTGTTTGTTTTTTTCAGTGAACCAAAGCTCTTATGAACCATGCCTAAGGTTCAAGAAAAGATGAGGAAGGTGAGGTTTTCTATCCATCCATCCATCATCCAATCCTACGTTGCCCCATGGGAAGCGTAGAAGCCTGGGGCTAGGCAAGTTGCTCCTGACATTTAAGATGAAAGTGACCAGCCTCACTCATCTCTGGGCATTACGTGAACAATAAACCCCAACCACCCCTGGGATATACACCTTCACTGGCTCAATCCGATTGGAGCTCTTGGCCAGAAATTGTTAATACAGTAATTGAGAAGATGGAGCACGAAGTAAGCCCTGGGACAGTGATGAAAGAGTGCAGGGTAAAGAAAACCCAAGTGTATGACCTATGCAAACACAAGGACAAAATCAAGAAATTGAAACTACCACCTGAGGTGGGTGCTAGTGTTAGTGAAAAATCTAGGATGTTGGAAAGACAGTCTCTGAAAAAAATGAAGTTTGAAATATTAGAGGAAGTGGTGTACGGCTGGCAAAAGCAGGAAAGAGCCCAAGGCTTGCCTGTGCGTAGGCCTGTGATACAGAGTGCTGCACTAAGGTCTGCTGAGAACATCTGAATCAAGGATCCTGTGGCTAGTGATGGGTGGATGACACAATTTTGTAGGCGACATGACATTACACACAGAAAAATTGTGGGTAAGAAGTGAAGTGCTGATTATGAAAGTGATCGGCCTTTCGTTGAGGAACTAAAGAAGATTAAAAGGGAGACAGGCTTTCAGGACTGGCCAATTTATAATGCTGATGAAACTGGGCCTTTTTGGAAACCCCAGCCTAACATCTCACGTACTGAGAAAAGGCAGTCCAGTGTGAAAGGCAACAAGCAGAGCAAACTATGGATGTCTGTGCTGTTGTGCGCAAATGCTGATGCTTTGCACTGATTGAGGCCAATGGTTGTGGGCAATGCAAAGCAACCACTGGGAATGAGGCCCATCATGAATACAGTAAAACCTCGATATAAAGGACTTCAATAGACCGGAATTCGCTTTTGTCAGATTCGAGGAGCTACCGGACTAAACTCCTATATATCGGAAAAAGTCCGATAAAGCCAGAAAGCAGTCCGGACTGCCTGACCACTTCAGCTATGTTCACCACAATAAGACAAGTAAAAGACAAGTTTTTCAGTGCACAGTACAGTATTATTATACCATTTGATTAATGTAGTGAAGGTATAACACAGTACAATACTGCAATCGTGGTGAAAACCATTGATGCAATCCGGACTAATGTCTGACACATCGGAAAAAGTCCGAATTAGCAGGGGTAAGTTCGGATGTCGCTTTTATCAAAATTTCGCATTTTTCGGACTGGCTTGGGCCCCAATTAGTCCGTTATAGTGAGGTCTTACTGTACTTGCCTGTAGACTATGACAGCGGTACCAAGGCTTGGTTCATGGGAAGGATAACCATGTCTTGGTTTTTTTACTGTTTACTGCTTTGTGCCCTCAGTCGAGGGGTACCAGATGAGGAAGCACACTGTGCGGCCAGGTGAGGTTAGGGCTCTGTTGCTGCTGGACCAGGCCCCAGACCATCCCTCAGAGGAAGTGCTGACCACCCATGATGGGAAAATCAAAGCCATGTTCCTTCCTGCTAACACAATTTCCATCCTGCAGCCCATGGACCAGGGGATCATCAACACCTTCAAGTGGCATTACAGGAGGCTGATGCTGGATGACATTCTGGTGATAGAGATGGAGCCAGAGGAAGGACAGGACACCAGTAATGAGGAATGGAAAAAACACAACATTCATGACATTGTGCTGAACAGCAGGAAGGGATGAGACCTTGTGGCCACCAGGACACTTATTCATGGGTGGAATGCAATATTCTGCCAGAGGGAGCACAGGCAGCAGCAACAGGAGGAGGCAGCAGATTTTGAGGGCTTTATTGCAGAGGAGTGCAGGAAGACCTTTCACTGAGCAGGGGAGGCTGAAATGGGCATGGAGGACATCCATGAAAGGATGGATGTGGTTGCTGGTGACTCTGGCTACCACATCCAGTCCGAAGAGGAAATTGTGACGGAAGTGACTGCAGAGGAGGCATTGGCTGAGGGGGAAGTCCAGGGGTCTACTAGCAAAGTCAGACTATTCCAAGCCAGGGATAGTGTCGACCCTTCTGGATTTCATCATCGACAGCAGCAATCATGAGAATCTCCAGGTGTTTTACCCTTACCTGGGGGAAATGACAACCAGAATTAGGAAGATCCAGGGGGAGATGTATGCCCCAAAGCACACCAAGATTGACAACTTCTTCAAGCCACCACTACCATGTAAACCTTGGGAAAGGAGGGACAGTTAGACAACAGACATTTCCTTGCCATCCACCTCTAGCCTCCCCTCAACTGAGACTGATGTCTCTCTGCCCTCAACCTCTGCCCAGGGGACACCTACATCACCAACACCATCCCTGATGCTCCCCAGCCCCTCCATCACCCCAGTACTACCTCTAGTGTGGATGGAGGGTGACTCTGACACTGCCTAAACCATCCCCAGGCCTGACACAGGTTTTGGGAGGCCAGTATGGCTACCTGTGTCTAACATATTTCAACAACAGGTGCAGAACCCCTGCTTTTGGAGGTAAGCCTTACTGTATTTCATTATCCCTGTTTTCTAAACTACAGTATTATATATGTGTGTTTATTTTATTAGTAAGTCATTACTGCATATATCACTGTTACCATGTACACAATAATGCATTTGAGTGAGGGTATTAATTATGGGTTCAGACTGCTGTGTGTAGCATTGAGAGTTAGTATAGTTTGCTACATTTGGGAGCATATTTTCAGAAACTAGGCCTGACCGCTGGCATCAGGGACTGGGTGGAAAGTTTCACAATATACCGGAAAAATTTCCTTCATATGAAGCCTTGGTTATGGAACTCAATTTTGCAGAAAATTCAAGAAAACGGAATAGGGGTTGGCTGAATTAGTTTGTTAAATCAAGCATCTACTGTACTGTGATACCCACAGTAGGCAAAGCTTGGACCTTGTTGGAAGGACACAAGTCAAGAGTGAGAGTGGTGGAAGAAAGCTGCTTGACAGAAGCAGGCATATGGAGCTACATGTAAAGACAGGCTGACAAATGAAGTCAAGCAGCATTGTGATATGGATGCGACAGTGTTAGGAGAAATACACTGAGGTCTGACCATGTGGAGATTATGGAAAGTGAGAGAAAATGAGAGAGCACGTATGAGTGAGGTGGGGAGGGGAAGGGATAGGCAGACTGAGGATGAGATGGAGGGATGGAGTGAAGAAGTATATAAAAGAGGGGAGTGCACGTTGAGGGGAAGGACGTCAATATGGCAAGGGACAGGGTGACTTTGAGGCAATTTTTCTGTGGGCCGCCCCTTATGGGATTAGGGGATCTGACCACAGACAGACAGATAGACAGGTGGAGTCAGGATTCAAAAAACATATTGATGAGTGAATGAGTGTGGATTACTTAACTGGGCATGCTGTTGTGTTGCTTAGGTTCCCCTCTCTCCTTTTTTTTTTTTTTTTTTCTTTCTCTCTCTCTCTCTCTCTCTGAACTGTACCTAACCCCAACCTTGAATGGGAAAAGACATTGGGATAATGATGACAAGAATGATGATGACACTGACAAGGACAGTGATGATGTAACTAACTTGAGGGTAATGAGGAAGTGGAAAACATTCAACTCAGCCTCCAGCTTGAGTTTAATTCAAATGGAGCATCTTTGCCACTAGAACATCAGACTGAAAAGGTTATTAAAAAAGAAAAAGAAAAAAAGTGAAAAGTAGGAGAATCATTAACAGCAGTAGATACATATATGGATGTGCTGGTATAAGAAGTTCCAGGAGATGACCTGACCATGTGGTGAGAATGAAGATGGAGAGACTGAATAGGACAGAATACGAGTGAGGTGGAAGGGAAGATGGGGAGGATGAGACTTAGGAGTGAGATGGAGCCATAGGGCGGAGAGATATAAAAACAGAGGTGGTGCGGGTTGGGGAGATGATTACTTGATAGTGCAGGAAAGGTGAATGGAGGCAATCTGTTTATGGCCACCACTTCCAGGATTAAAGTGTCTGGCTGCAGACAGACAGCCAGTGACTTACTTGAAGGTGAAGGATGAATGTACAGCAATCATCTCAGCTTCCAACTTGAGGCCACTCAAGGTTGCCAATAGTTTGGTCTTATGTATCTTGGCCAACCCAAATACCAGCAGTGGCATACGTTCTCCAGACACCAGTCCTGGAATGTGGGTGGGGAAAAAATATATATAATTTCCAACCACTAGCTATGATTTTAACATCTGATCTAGAGAGATCAGTCCTGCGATATACAAAATCCTTTCAGATACAGTAATTTCTTACTTGATCTTCTGCATAAAAAAATTTGTGCTGAAGAACAAGTCTGTAAGTATCATACTCGACTCGTAAAACACTGCAACCATTCAGATCAGCCTGAGAAACAAAAGTGTAAATAGCATTAACTGGACACACAAAATGGTGACCTGGCATAGATAAGATTTCCAATACTGGTAGGTACTCTGTTCATAGCAGAAATAAATTAACAATGTTAGATGTCAGTATGTTTGTAGGGAACCACACATAAAGGAGGAATGATGGAAGAAAACTGAAGACAAACATGTTATTTTTTTATAACACATCTTAACCCTTTTGCGCACCGTAAGTTTTATTAAGTTTCACGGCTCACGATTTTACTTGCCCGCACCTGTCACCAGGCCGCCCGCATGACGCAAATTGCACGTATTCTTGCCTTATTTTCGCCACCCAAACCTCTAAATATTGCCCTGAAACTTACATCATCTTATTCGCCGATGTTTGTTCTAGCTGATAAGCCAAAAGAAAAACCAGAAAAATACAAATAAAAGTACATTAGGTCGCCGTGAATGAACATTTCAGAACGTTGATCTCACTTCCCAACCTCGTTGTTCGAGTGTTTTCCATCATACAGAAAAATGTTATCATACATTCTGATAAAGAATTTAATTGGCTTTCTAATGAGGTGTGTCCAGTTGTGATGAAATTTGTAGTTTTCAAGAAAATAGCCTAAAACAAAAAGTCATTTTTGTAAAAAAAATTATTTTTGCTCAGAGAGGTATACTGCAGAAGTTTTCTCAGATACCTTATGTTTTTATTACATAATCTTATGCAGAATTTCATAAGCTTTCTCCTGATACCTTTTCGTTTTGATATGCCTCATAGTTTCCGAGTAAATCGCAAAAAACTACACAGTACTCGCGGCCGCAGTGCACTTTCGTCATGCGAGCACAATAATCGCCTAAGTAACCACAACTTTTCATTACAGAAATTACATAGTTATGTCCTGTACATACGTAGAATTCACTGATCTTTATCATGGTTCTTACAGGAAATCGATACGTTCAATAATTTTGGAGTAAATGGACGACAAAGATAGAACACTCTTCCTCGCCCGCAAGCGAAATAAAAACGCTCAATTTCCCTGCCTCACGAATACTTGCATATTTTCACTCGTTAGGTTTTATTACTACTATATATTTTTACTCCAATTATACACATGAAATATCATAAGCTCTTTAACAGTGCTCTAGTGCTCTCAGTAACTCGACATGACCACTAGTCTTTTTGCTATGTACTGATACCGAAGCTGAAATTTCTTCCATCTCATATGTGTATGTGTAAAAAACAATACTTCTTTGTGAAAAAAATATAGAAATGTTGAAACAGGTCAATATACAAATCAACAAAATATGGATAATTCACTTGCTCCAGAGGTGTTGAACTGCTGGCAGGAACTTGAAGGAATTGAAGATGAGTTAGGTAGTGTGTGTGTGTGTATTTACCTAATTGTATTTACCTAATTGTGATATATAGGAAATGAGCTACGCTCGTGGGGTCCCGTCTCTGTTTCTCAGTAAGTCAAATTTTGCCTTAAACTCATTTAAGTTTTTAGACTGGACGATCTCTTTGTCCAGGCTATTCCACAGGTCTATACATCTATAAGGAAAACTATATTTCTTGATGTCCTTCGAGCAGCTTGGCTTCTTTAGTTTCATTCCGTGTCCTCTTGTTGCTCTCTCATCCCACACAAACAGATTTTCTCTGTCAATTTTATCTACTCCTATCATGGTCCTGAACACTGCAATCATGTCGCCCCTCTCTCTCCATTCCTCTAAGGAAGGCAAATCCCGCCTTTCCAGCCTCTCACTGTATGGCAAATCTGCCAGACTAGGGACCATCTTGGTTGCTGTTCTTTGTATTCTCTCAATCTTGGTTATATCTTTCTTTTTGTGTGGGGACCACACTACTGCTGCATATTCTAACCTGGGCCGGATCATGGCCACTCCCAAATTTTTCATCATCTCCTCATCCATGTAATGAAATGCCACTCTTATATTGGTCAAGAGTTTATATGTCTCTCTCACTATCTTATTTATGTGCTTTTCATGTGACAAACTATCCTGGACCAGCACTCCCAAATCTTTCTCTTCTCTCGCTTTTCTAAGTGGTTCATTACCCATCAAATAATTCAATGATGGCCTCTTGGTACTTTTACCCATTTCCAATATTTTTCATTTTTTTGCGTTGAATTTCATTTCCCACATCCGGCTCCAATCATGTATCCTATCCAGATCCTCCTGTAGCATTTTACAGTCCTCTTCAACATCTACCTTTCTCAAGATCTTTGCATCATCAGCAAACAGGCTTGCGTAGCTGTTCACTCCATCTACCATATCATTTACGTAAATCAAGAACATTACTGGTGCCAACACCGAGCCCTGTGGGACACCACTTGTTACTTCCCTCCATCCAGATGTCCTGTCCTTTATTACTGTCCTCATTTGTCTGTCACTCAAAAAGTCTCTCATCCATTCCAGGAGGCTTCCCTTCAGTCCTCCTATATGCTCTAATTTCCACATTAGTCTCTTATGGGGTACCTTGTCAAAGGCCTTCTCCAAATCTAAATATACACAATCCACCCAACCGTCTCTCTCCTGCAGCACATCAATAGCTCTTGAGTAAAAGCTCAACAAGTTGGAAACACATGACCTTCCACTTCTAAATCCAAACTGACTTTCAGTCAAAATATTCATCTCTTCCAGATATTTTATCCACCTATCTTTCAGAACCTTCTTGCACAATTTTGCAACCATGCTGGTTAGGGACACTGGTCTATAGTTCAGGGGTTCGTCCTTGTTTCCTCCCTTGTAAATTGGTACCACATTTGCTCTCTTCCATTCCTGAGGCACTTTCCCTTCTTCCAGCGAACACAATTAAACTGTGAATCTTATCTGCCAGTTGGTCTCTGCATTCCTTCAGTACCCAATTTGAAATTCCATCTGGTCCTGGGGCTTTCCTTACATCCTGAGTTTCCAGTAATTTGTACACTTCCTGCACTTCCACTTTTATATCTTTTATCACCACATTCCTAGTCACTCCCTCCCCCTCCACAAACTCCCCTTCATTAGTAAAAACTGATTGGAAACGTTTGTTCATTATTTCAGCTAGCATTGCCGCATCATTATAGACCTCTCCTTCTACCTTCAGTTTGGTGATTCCATCCTTTTGTTTCAATTTGCCATTAACAAATCTATAAAACAATTTGGGTTCATCCTTACATCTGTCGATTATACCTTTTTCAAAGTTCCTTTCTTCCTATCTACGAATTCTTGTATATTCATTTCTAGTTCTTTTATATTCTTCCTTTGTTCTGTTATTACCTCCCTTTCTCCATTTGTTCCACACCATGTCCCTCTCTTTTTTCACTATCATACACCTATTAAACCACTCCTTTTTCCTGTGTTCTTTCCCACTTACTCTTGGAACATATTTATCCACTCCTGAATTATAAAGGTCTAGAAAGATATCCCACTTCCTCTGAATCTCTCTTGTTTCTCTGAATTTTCTGCAATCTGCATTTTCAAAAAATTTTCTCAATTCCATAAAGTTTGCTTTCCCAAAGTTGTATCTTCCCTGCCTATGGAGCTCATCTCTTGCCACCACGTTCCCTATTATCATCTGGAACTCAATGACCACGTGATCACTTTTTCCTATAGGACACAGATATTTCAAGGATTCAATTACGTCAGGTTCTTTGGTTAGCAGTAAATCCAATCTTGCTGGGGTGTCATCACCTCAGAATCGTGTCTCTTCTTTGACCCACTGTGTCATTACATTATTCATCACAATGTTTAACAATATAGTGCCCCACGAATCTTCGCCGCCTCCTGAGTCCCATTCCTTCCAGTTCACCTCTTTATAATTAAAATCACCCATTAGAATTATATTGCCGCTTTTCTCAATCACTTTCTGTAGATAACTAACCATGTCTGACAACACCTCCTGGTATTCATCATCAATCCATGCTCTTGTCTTAGGTGGAACATATAATACTGCTATATCTCTCTTACAGTTCTCTCCAGTTTCTAATTTCATGTTTATCACTTCAGCCCTACCCTCTCCCATTTCCACAGAATCTACATTTAAGTTGTTCTTCACTGCTATCATCACTCCTCCTCCCATTTTATCTTTTCTGTCTCTTCTCCACAATATGTATTTGCCATCTCCCATATGGATATCAATATTCTCCCTTAACTTGGTCTCCACAAAGCACATAAGATCAGGTTCTTGTACCCTCGAGAAATCGTTGATTTCTAACATTGCCGATAATAATCCATCAACATTAGTGTACGCCTCTTTCAAATTTTTTCCTTATTACTTATACCAACTTTTCTCCTCCTCTCCGTCGGTACCACTTCCTCAATTTCTGGTCCATAACTCTCCAATAAAACACTGTCTTCTCCTTCTCCGTTCTCTTTTCGTTTTTTGCCTTAGCTTCCTTTACTAACTCCTTTATTTTAGCTTTTTCTTCCTCATTTGCATCTCTCCTTAACCAGACATTTTCAAACCCCTCTTTGTCTGCTAATTTCCATGTCCTCTTCATGATTTCATTTACTATTGCCTGGGACTTAAACTTCACCTTCATGGCCTTGCCCCTCCTTCCTCATACTTACCTGACCTAAACACTTCTTCAATCTCTTCTTGGGCTTCATTGTTACCCTCCATGACTACTGATAATATTTCTTTAACTTTACTCAATTCTTCTCTTTCTCTTTTAGATCTTATCGTGATACGCTTTTCTTTTACCCCTAAAATAATTACACATTTTTTCTTGTCTGCTACATCCCTGACTAAAGATTCTCTACTTTTCAGTACCCTAACCACTTCCTTCTCCACCTTTTCTTTGCTTTGTTGTTCAATAATCTCTTTCAAATTTACATTTCCTTCCTCCAAAATTTTCTTCCACCCCTTTTGTTGCTCCTTGATTTCCTTAATATGTTCATCTTGCATCCTTGATTCTGAATCATACTCATCTAATTTACTTTTCATTCTGTCTCTTTCTTCTTCCAAACTCTTGTTTTCCCTCTTGAGCTGTTCTATTTCATTTGTGGCAGATTCATTACTCACTTTTAATTCCGTAACTTCTCTTTCTTGTTCCGCACTGCGTGTGTGAACTTTTTCCAGCTTGTTCTGTAAAACTTTGATCTCTCTCTCCTGTTGTAAGGTCCTCTCCTGCAGCTCTCTAATTACTACCCATACCTTCTTCAATTCCTGGACATTCTTCTCCGCTGTTTTTTCTACTCCTGCTACTCTTGTTTGATTCAATTTTGTACTTCCATTTCTCGCATCTTCGTCGGAGAAGCCCACAAATTCCCTTTCGCCAGACGTAAACAAACCGCCGTCGCTTTCCGCCATGATACAACCATATGGAAACTTTTCTATTCTACTGTATCTTGCTCTCTTTATCCCAAGACCCGCTTTTTTCTTTAACTAATGTCCGACGGGACCACCACTCACGCACTCATTTACGTAATCACAATAGGCTGGTTTCCTTTCGCCACTGATTCAGCGAGTATTTCCCTGGGGTGTGTGTGGGGAGGCGGGGGGGGGAGGGCGTATTCTCTGTTCCTTGCACCACGTTTGCCTAACACATGCGGCGATGCACACAACAGATTTCTCCACGAACATTCGCTGCACGATATACATATATAATGTCATATATGTGTTGCTGTGTGGCATATTTTCTTGTCTCTGATCATTACATAACTTTCCGCTCAGTCAATGCACGCAATATTTCTTGGTGAACACTCGCTGCACTATTTTATACGTATATTTCACACTGAACCATGTCCAATATAAAACACTATCGCATGATTCCATCCCAGCCTCCTCTGTTATTCCCTTCCTTACTGTATGGCGTACGAGAGTGCCTACTCCCTTAGTAACTGATATATGTGTCTATGTATCTCTATGGCATAACATAATGCCTGCTATGGCAGGTCAGTTATTTCACTAATCCAGGCTCTATATGTTTCACAGATATAAGTAATGGCTTCACTATAACGTTAAAATACATAATTTTACGGGCAGGGTGAGTGGAAACCCCGCTATAACAAACCAGACTCCTGCCTCTAGGCCTAACGGCTGATAACGGGCCCCAATGCCTTACAAACAATATACCTATGTTCAATAGACACAATCACTTAACAGTATAGTAAAAAACACTGTACAATCACAATACAGTATTTCAATAAAGGCTTAAGCCTCGGGTGGGAGGGGGAAAATGGTGGATTTAAAAGGACAACTCAACACAGCACGACCCTGCTGTCTGGCTGCTAGTGGAGCACTGAGATTCTATCACTACGTACAGGCACATATGAGCCATTACAGTGTTGCCAAGGTCTTACCTCGGCAGAGACACGTGGCTGCTAGAACGCTACAAAATTTGACGCAAATCGCCCGAAATTTTTTTTTTTTTTTTTTTTTTTTTTTTTTTTTTTTGCATTTTCACGCAATTTGAGGTCCTGTGCTTTGGCACACCACACCACATGAAATGCAAATTGCGGTCCTGTGCACGAAAGGGTTAAGTGACTCTAGAAAAAATGAAATAAAAAAAGAAAAGTGACAAAAAAAAAAAAAAGCCATAACTAGGGAAATTCATTCCTACCTCATAACTAAGGCTCAATGAATTTCATGCAACCATGACTTAGTACAGTATCCAAGTTGTGGGAGTGGCCCAGTTCCATCAGGTGAAAATAAACCAATTATGGCCAAATCAATCCTCCAATTTGATGGCAATCAACTGAAAAAAAAGTGTTGTCAGGCTACAACAAAGAATATGCAGTAATAACTTAGGAATTGATGGAGTGTGTGGTGAAATGCTGAAGCATGGGGGAGAGATAGTAATAGAATGGATGTGGAAGGTGTGCAGATTGGCTTGGGAGGAGGGTAGAGTCCTGGAGGATTGGAAGTCAGGTATAATTATTCCTCTGTACAAAGGAAAAGGGGAAAAAGCAGTGTGTGGTAATCGTGGGGGCATTTGCCTTCTCAGTGTAATAGGAAAAGTATATGGTAGGATACTTATTGACAGAGTTAGGGAAATTACTGAGGAATTAGTTGGAGAAGAACAGGGAGTTTTTAGGAAGGGAAGAGGTTGTGTAGACCAGATATTCATTCTTAGATCCTTGGCGGAAAAGTTTCTAGAGAAGGGCAAGAAGTTGTATGCAGCCTTCATGGATCTGGAGAAAGCATATGACAGGGTGGATAGACAAGGATTGTGGAAAGTATTAAGAATATATGGAGTGGATGGGAAATTGTTGAAGGCAGGGAAGAGTATGTATGAGGGTGCTAAGGCTGCAGTGCGTGTGGATGGCAAACTGAGTGAATCTTTCCATTTGAAGGTTGGATTGAAACAAGGATGTGTCATGTCTCCATGGTTGTTCAATCTGTACATGGATGGGGTTATAAAACAGATACAAGGTCGAGCAGTGGATGCCGGAGCGGCCCTAGTGAGAGAGGGCAGTGTTTGGAAACTCCCTGTACTGTTGTTTGCAGATGATACTGTGTTGTTGAGCGAAGACGAAGGGGAGCTGCAAGGCTTGGTAGATAAGGTTGGGAGAGTGTGTAAGAAACGGAATCTAAAGGTGAATGTAGGGAAGAGTAAAGTGATGGTCTTCAAGAGAAGTGAGGATGGGGAGGATATGGAGAATGTGAGTGAATTTAAGTACTTGGGTAGTGTGTTGAGTAAGGATGGAAGTCTGGAGGGTGAAGTGCTTGAAAGGGTGTAGCAAGGAAGGAAGGTTGCTGTTCGTTGAAAGCAATGATAAGAAACAGGGAGGTGAGTATGGAAGTGAAAAAGTTGTTACATGACAGTATTGTGATACCAACTCTAACATATGGAAGTGAAGCTTGGACCCTGTTGGAAGGACAGAAGTCTAGAGTGAGAGCAGTGGAAATGAGTTATTTGAGAGGAGCATGTGCAGTCACATGGAGAGACAGAAGAACAAATGAGGAAGTGAAGAAGCGTTGTGGTGTGGTTGTGGATGTGATAGGAAGCATTAGGAGAAACACGTTAAGATGGTTTGGGCATGTGGAGAGGATGGAGAGTGAAAGACTGATGAGGAGAGTGTATGTGAGTGAGCTGGAGGGAGCGAGAGGGGGGGGGAGGCCGTGGATGAGATGGAGGGATGGAGTGGAGAGGTATATGAGAGAGGGGGGTGTGAGCTGGGAGCGGGGTAGTGAAATGGCGGGGGACAGAGCGACATGGAGGTGATTTGTTTGTGGCCACCCCATGCGGGATTGAGGCGTCTGGCAATAGATAGACAGATAAAACTTAGGTAATTGATTTCTACTTTTTAACTAAGGCCTACCAAATTCCAAGCAACCACTATTTATTATTTAAGTTGTGGGAGAGGCCTGGTCTTGTCAGGCAAAATAAACTGACTATAGTTGTTGTTGTTGAGTAAAACCAGTCTGTCTGGGCAAGCAGACCCATCAACAGCAAGCATGCAACCATCCTTGCAGGGCTATCCCATGCAGTGAAGCAATGTTCCCTTTCAGAAGACAGTGCCTCACCACAGTGAAGTGCAGGGAGGAATGTGAAGGTTTGGTTCCTGGATAGACACCATATCTGTGTCTCTTCACCCAGTTAACATGGCACCATAGAAGGCTCCAAATCATCCCATTATCTGGATATATGGTTACCATCCAGCAATGTAAATGGTTTCTTGGGTTATCAAAAACCATTTGGCTTGTCACTCAGTGTAGAGCTACCTGATGTGGAAAGAAGAGTAATAAAACGTGACAGGAAGGATGAGAGAAATAGGGAGAGAGGAGGAAAAAAACAAAAAACAATAAAATTGAAAGAAGTAGGCAGTGCTACATCAAGTGTGTAGATGATGGTTATCATGACCTACCACCACTGTCTATCTATCTATTGCCAGATGCCTTAATCCCATAAAGGGTGGCCACAAACAAATCACCTCCATTTTATCCTGTCCCCTGCCAATAAATTGCCCTGCTCCCAGCTCACACACCCCTCTCATATACCTCTCCACTCCATCCGTTCATCTCGTCCTTGGCCTCCCCCTCCCTCTCCCCCCTCCACCTCACTCACACACACTCTCCTCATCAGTCACTCACTCTCCATCCTCTCCACAAGGCCAAACCACCTCAATGTGTTTCTCCCAGCGCTTCCTTATCACATCCACATCCACACCACAATGCTCCTTCACTTCCTCATTTGTCAGTCTGTCTCTCCATGTGACTCCACATGCTCCTCTTAAAATGACTTATTTCCACTGCTCTCACTCTTGACTTCTGTCCCTCCAACAAGATCCAAGCTTCACTTCCATATGTTAGTGATGGTATCACAATACTGTCATGTAGTAGCTTCTTCACTTCCATGTTCACTTCCCTATTTCATATCACTGCTTTCAAGGAACCGGCAACTTTTCCTCCTTGTTGTACCCATTCATGCACTTCATCCCTAAACTTCCATCCTTACTCATCACACTACCCAATGACTTAGTCAAATCAATCTTCTACTCTGACTATATATGCCCACTGAGTTGAGAGGATCAGGAATCTCTGTCGGTTTACACTAAATACACCAAAGGAAATCTAGCCACTGTGATGTAAAGAGTGGTGTGGATATCCTTACCAAGTTCTTTAGTCTTGTCAGCTACAACAGGTGGGGAGGTAACACCAGCCGTGTGTCCAGCTTCAATGTCTGGCTGCTTACTCTCTTTGAGGATGTCGTACTTCCGGCTGCCCTTGTACCCATCTGATGTGTCTCCAGTGACAGATGATCTAAGAGATGATATAACATATACAGTATACACAGCATGCCCTTGTTTTACAACTGGCATACATTTTTGATAACAATTTTATTAAATATTTTCCACTGCAGCAACTGTATAGGCAAGAAAAATGCTTGTATAACAAAAAATCAAACATCACAGTGATCATATAACCAGAAGAACAACTGTATAGTCCCCCCCCACCAAAAAATAAATTCTTACTGATCAAGTATGTGAAATGATTGTAAACCATGCAAACTTATTCATTCATTCATTATTTAACATCTATGTCGCCCCACAGAGAAGCATAGGAACCCGGGGCTAGGCAAGTTGGTCCTAACATTTAAGATGAGAGTGACCAGCTTCACTCATCCCTGAATGGCATTACTTGAGCAATAAACCCCAACCACCCCTTGGATATAAACCTTCACCGGCTCAATGCAAACTTATACATACATTAAATCAATTAATTCAAATGGAGCCATGTATTCTCTTAAGAATGCCCTATAATGAGGCTGGCCATGGTACAGCTGAAGTTTTGTATGAACTGGTCACTAATCCAAAAGCCATGATTAGCTAATTATAACACTTTCCAACAGCCGCTGAAACCTATTTATTTTCCTCAAGGATGTTATACTTCCAGCTGCCCCTGTATCCATCTGGGGTCCCTCCATTGATGCATGGAAAAAGACATGATATACATACTCCTCATTTTATGACTGTGAGAATGGCAACAGTCAAACCCTCTTTGAGGTATACAGGCTTCAGGCTAAAATACCTCAGTCCAGCACATTTAAGGGTAGACACCCAGCCAGCTTCCAGTGGTGGCATTCCATAATCAAAAACCTTCCAGTCACCTCATGGGCACCAAATCTATGCGCAGATGCTATTATGACTGAAGCACTCCAACCATTAGATCACCAGGCATCTTACATGACAAGGGTGTTTTTTTTATCATTCATATCATTTACAGGGCTCCAACATGCTTGCATGTGTTGGCCTTGGTCACCTAATGATGGCTCTCCATGCTACTTGATCTCTGGCAGCCTCATTATTCAGTCCCTTATCCCTGAGGCCACATCTATGACCTCATTCCACTTCTTTTTTGGTCTGCCTCTCACAACTCTACTCCCGACATTGACATTTCTCATTTTCCATCTTCCATACCCAACTATCATTTTCTATTCTCTCCACATGCACAAACCATTTCAATCTATCCCTCCTCATCAAAACAACATTATACCCCAGTCCCATCCTCTTCAATCATAAACCTACCCTCCCCAGGCCTTGCATTCAAGGACGCATTACACATCCATCTAATCATTGTCATTTCTGTAACTACATCTGAGCCTATGAACATCCTGTTCCTTTACTGCCCAGGCCTCACTACCATAAAGCACTACACTCCTAACACATGCCGCATACAAAGATCCCTTAGCACAGAGGGAGAGCCCTCTCAATGTCATATTCCATAGCACTAATATTCTATACTGAGGACACTGCCAAACTGAATCGGTAGAGAGGTGGCCTGAAGGCCTAATGGACCCAGGTTCGAACAGTTTACGGATTTGAGTTTTGTTAAAGCAGACTTTACTGATCTACCAGAAAACCCGCCGACATGTGGTAAAAATACCCCCGCTAGTACCAATACACCAGTCCTGAATGAGACAGCCCTAGCATGTATTCAATATGGACGATGGGTGTTACAGCCGAAGTGGTGACACGTGGAGGTGTATGGACGTAGGACGACTACTGGACCTTGATAACAGGCTATGAAGCCTATGCTCAGAGTTGGGTACATTATATTTAATTAAAAAAAAAAAAAAAAAAAAAAAAAAATAAAAAAAAAACTCTAGATATAGCAATGGAGAAGCAAAAATTTCTGTAACTTGCTGTGGACTTTATAGAAAAAAAAAGGCAATATATAGTGTGTGAGGACTTACTGTATTCTATACCCAAGCCTTTATTCCAAGGAGGCCACAAGCAAATCATCTCGATATTACCTAATCCTCTGCCATCTGGCTGCCATCCCTCCAAATCACACCCCCCACATTCATATACCTCTCCACCACAACCCTCATCTCATCCTCAGTCTACATCCATTGGTGGTATTACATGATCAATTAGCCTCTGGTCACCTCTACAGAATCATGCCTTCATTCCTCCAGCATCTAATCCTGTGTTGCCTCAAGAGGAGCATAGAAGCCCAGGGCTAAGCAAGCTGGTACTGACATATAAGATCAGTGACCAGCCTCACTCATCCCTGAGTGGCATTATGTGAGCAACAAACCCTAACCACCCCTAGGATATAAACCTGCATCAGCTCAATCCGACTGGAGTGCCTTAACCACTTAACTGCGGGTCATCACTTTCGTGACGGTTGGTGGCAATGGATCCAACCGCAGTGCGTGACTTTGGTGCTTCTGTGTTGTTTTGAATTTGCCGGGGCTTTCAAGATATAAATATATATAAGAAAGTCAGGGAGAAGCCTGAGTGATATTTATACAGTATTCACCTGGACAAACCTAATTCATTATTCTATCTATCTATTGCCAGACGCCTCAATCCCGAACGGGGTGGCCACAAACAAATCGCCTTCATGTCACTCTGTCCCCTGCCATTTCACTACCATGCTCCCAACTCACACCCCCCTCTCTCATATACCTCTCCACTCCATCCCTCCATCTCATCCTCGGCCTCCCCCTCCCTCTCGCCCCCTCCACCTCAGTCACATACACTCTCCTCGTCATTCTTTCACTCTCCATCCTCTCCACATGCCCAAACCACCTTAACGTGTTTCTCCTAACGCTTCCCATCACGTCCTCAACCACACCACAACGCTCCTTCACTTCCTCATTTGTTAGTCTGTCTCTCCATGTGACTCCACATGCTCCTCTCAAATAACTCATTTCCACTGCTCTCACTCTTGACTTCTGTCCTTCCAACAGGGTCCAAGCTTCACTTCCATATGTCAGAGTTGGTATCACAATACTGTCATGTAACAACTTTTTCACTTCCATGCTCACCTCCCTGTTTCTTATCACTGCTTTCAACGAACCAGCAACCTTCCTTCCCTGCTGTACCCTTTCGAGCACTTCACCCTCCAGACTACCATCCTTACTCATCACACTGCCCAAGTACTTAAATTCACTCACATTCTCCATTTCCTTCCCATCCAATCTCACTGTACACTCACTGGCTTCACTTCTCTCGAAGACCATCACTTTACTCTTCCCCACATTCACCTTTAGATTCCGTTTCTTACACACTCTCCCAAACTCATCTACCAAGCCTTGCAGCTCCCCTTCGTCTTCACTCAACAACACAGTATCATCTGCAAACAACAGTACAGG
>JAGKTI010000265.1:130261-155215 GCA_018397915.1 Birgus latro
AGTTTCCAAACACTGCCCTCTCTCACTAGGGCCGCTCCAACATCCACTGCCCGACCTTGTATCTGTTTTATAACCCCATCCATATACAGATTGAACAACCACGGAGACATGACACATCCTTGTTTCAATCCAACCTTCAAATGGAAAGATTCACTCAGTTTGCCATCCACACGCACTGCAGCCTTAGCACCCTCATACATACTCTTCACTGCCTTCAACAACTTCCCATCCACTCCATATATTCTTAATACCTTCCACAAATCTTGTCTATCCACCCTGTCATGTGCTTTCTCCAGATCCATGAAGGCTGCATACAACTTCTTGCCCTTCTCTAGAAACTTTTCCACTAAGGATTAAATGAATATCTGGTCAACACAACCTCTTCCCTTCCTAAAACCTCCTTGTTCTTCTCCAACTAATTCCTCAGTAATTTCCCTAACTCTGTCAATAAGTATCCTACCATATACTTTTCCTATTACACTGAGAAGGCAAATGCCCCTATGATTACCACTCACTGCTTTTTCCCCTTTTCCTTTGTACAGAGGAATAATTATACCTGACTTCCAATCCTCCGGGACTCTACCCTCCTCCCAAGCCAATCTGCACACCTTCCACATCCATTCTATTACTATCTCTCCCCCATGCTTCAGCATTTCACCACACACTCCATCAATTCCTGGGGCTTTCCCCATTTTAACTTTCTTCATTGCTTCCACCACTTCCATCCTGGTGATTTCTTCCTCTCTTCTCACAACTCTCCTTCTCCCTGCCATTCCCCAGCCACTTATACTTGCAATACTTTCATTCTCTATGTTCAACAGTTCATTATTTCTATATTATTTCTTTATCATTTCTATATTATATAGCATATACATAGCAGCTGACATTTCCAACCCTTTTATACCCAGATACATACATCATTCAGTTCAATGCCGTCCTTGAAGGTTGAATCACATTGCCGTCGCGCCCCTCCATTTCTGCTGCTTTTGTGGCCATTTTAAAAGGCCATGTGATCTTTACCCCTAGTAAACATCGTGTGGGAAGCGGTACATGACTGTATATATATATATATAAATATAATAAAGTACTAGGAATGTAAAGTGTGAGTGTGTATATGAATAAGAAATGACCGAATACGAGCTACTAACTAGCTCGATTGGGAAGCTCTTATTATAAATTGCTTTCACAGTGTTTTTTTGTGGGAGTATGGATACTTGTAAATAACTGAACAGTGTTTCTAGTGGAAATATCAGGCATTGGTATTCATATTATCAGCTGTCGGGAAGTGTAAATTGGAGACTTCGTTACCCAACTTCATAATTCTCCAGAAGTCCTGCGGTAGTCGATGAAGGCTAAATAAACACCCCAGGAGAAAGCTGAAGGTATGTGCCATATGCATATGTAATTATAATATTGTAGGTCTAATAACTGATTTTTGGCAAATATTTTTAAAAAGTCAGTCTGAGTGCGAATTACCCCCCCAGCGGGAAGTGCCAGAACCGCCTCTGTCAACCCCACAGTTTAGGGGCTAATTACCCACTAAACCACCAGGCACTATAATTTGGTTATATGATTAGTAAACAGTTTCCTTGTGTACAGGAAACCATTTGGCTCGTCACTCAGTGTAGAGTCACCCACAGACAGAAGGAAGAGGAAAGAAAGAAGGAAAAAAAGACAGAAGAGGAGGGAAGGAAGAAAGGAAAAGGCAGTCACCTGAGAGCAGCTCTACATCGAGTGAGTGGATGGGGAGTGCCCCCACACAAACCTTTACAAAGCCATAACCACAACTGGGATATTCTAATCACCAGACCACATTTTGCCTTCTTTGAGGCATAGACACCCGAGACTAGGCTATCCTATGCTTGTCCATTTAAAAGTAGATGAACCACCTACTTCCGTTGATGGCATTACACAGTCAAAATGCTTCCTGTCACCTCTCAAGGACTGAAGCTATGCAAGGCACTGTATGAAAAACAGTTAGACAATCAAAGGGCAATATCATCCAAAACTTATCTTCCATTACCTTGAGGATGGACAAGATATAAGTAAAAACAAAAAGGGGCTAAAGTACGATCCCCAAATCAGAAATACAGATTTCCAAGAATACCAGTTTTCCAAAAGATTTTGAAAGGTGTGAGTTAACTGAATTTTAAAAAAAATCTATCAATCTATTGCCAGACACTACTCCCAAAGGGGTGGCCAGAAACAAATCACCTCCATGTCACCTTGTCCCCTGTCATTTCATTGCCCTCCTCCCAGCTCACACACCTCTCTCTCATATACCTCTCTACTCCATCCTTCCATCTCATCCTCAGCCTTCCCCTCCCTCTCCTTCCCTCCACCTCACTCACATACACTCTCCTCATAAGTCTTTTGCTCTCCATCCTCTCCACATGGCCAAACCACTTCGATCTATTTCTCCTAATGCTTTCTATCACATCCACATCCACACCACAGTGCACTTTCATTTCCTCATTTGCCAGTCTGTCTCTCCATGTAACTCCATACGTTCCTTTCAAATAACTCATTAAAGAATATATTTACCACCAAAGAACTCTTGTTTTTGTTTCCAGGCTCACTGTTACCTTGAAAAAGTGCCATAGTAGTTTACAGTTACCCAAGCTAGCTCAAGCTGGGCTCATAGAACCACAAGATTGATTTCATGATTTTTTGTTCTCTGAATTTTCGCCCCTGAGCCATGGACAGTGGGATATTAAATTTGATCATGGATGCAGTGAATGATAAAGAATGCATTTAGGTGGGTGTCTATACTTACAACAGATGATAATGATACAGTTCCAAGTTTCTTAAAAAAAAAAAAAAAAAAATCATTTGTCTGACTCTTGATTCCAACCATTTTGAATTTGGGGAATTGAACTGAACAGGGCTTGCTTTCTGATGTGGTGGTGTACAAGTCAAGGAAGTAATAAATGCTGAAACAGTATCTGTCTTACTCTGTCACTGAGCTACACAAAATAAGCTGCATGAGGAAGAAAATCTCTGCCAAGTTACAGTAAATGAACTGCAATACCTCTATTCTACCCATATATAAAAAAATAAGATTTGATCAATATACCTGTCCATGTTATAAATGATGCAGATATCGGTGGGTCTGTTAAATCATGGTGATGTGGGTGAAGAGGATTAAATAAAAAGAAAGAAGAAAGAAAGACAAAAATGGGTGAAGAAGAGTCAATACCTCTGCTGTACAGTCTTGGTCTCTGGTGTGGTGGTGTAGAGATCCAGAAGATAATAAATGTTGCGCCAGCACTTGGGTGTTGCTGTGGCTGTGACCTGGGGTGGTGGTGTGGTGGTTTCAGGGGGTCCCAAGAGTGGTGACTTGTCCGAGGAGCAGATGGTGGCACCCTCAAGACCAGAACCACTCACGCTGATGCTGAATAAAGGGCTGCCTGTTCCTCGCTCAGTGCCTAAGTTGGTGTACCCTGATCATAAAAAAATAAAGAAATAAAAGCACACTCACACACACACAATTGACAGGGTGCCCTATGGGAGGCTACTGTGGAAGTTGAAAACCTTTGGAGGGGTGCATGGGTAACTATTATAGTGGATGGGAGATTATCTGATAGGAAGGCAGATGAGAACAGTTATAAGAGACAAGGTTTCACAATGGAGAAATGTGACTAGTGGAGTACCCCAGGGCTCTGTCCTAGCTCCTATAATGTTTCTGATATATGTAAGTGATTTGCCAGAGGGTTTGAATAGTTACATGAGTATGTTTGCAAATTATGCTAAAATTATGAAACATATTAAATGTACTGATAGTTGTTAAGAACTGCAAGAGGACTTGGACAAATTCCACAGCTGCAGCCAGACTTGGAAAATGGCCTTTAATGCCAAGAAGTGTCATGTATTAGAAATGGTAATAAGTGAACGAAGACCACACTGGACATATAAAATGGGCAATGAGATAATTAGTAAAAGGAAGGAGGAGAAAGATTTGGGAGTGATTATTCGGGATGACTTGTCACCAGAAAAGCATATAAACAAAGTCATTGGGGGAACTTATAGATTATTGACTAACATGAGACTGGCTTTTAATTATATGGATAAGGAAATGTTGAGAGAGTTGATAGTGACCATGATAAGACTAAGACTACAGTATGCGGCTGTGGTATGGTCACCTCATTTGAAGAAGCATATTGATAAACTAGAGAGGGTTCAACGGATGGCAACGAGGATGATACAACATTTAAGGGAACTCACGTACGAGGAGAGATTGGAAAAACTGAAGTTACCAACACTGGGCGAGAGATGGGAAAGAGGTGACTTGATCACGATATTTAGAAATGTAAGAGAATTGGAAAGGGTGGATAGAGAGGATCTTTTTGTGTTGGATGATGGAAAAAACAAGAGGTCATGGCTTCAAGTTGAGGAAAAGTAGATGTATTGATGATCTCAAAAGGTTCAGTTTCCCGAACAGAAGCGTAAGTACGTAGAATGACTTAGATGAAGAGGTGGTGCAGGCGAAAAACATTCATGTATTTAAAACTAGATTAGATGAATGTAGATATGGAGACAGGATAACACGAGCTTAGCTCAATTCCTGTACAGTATACTACAAATAGGTAAATACAAATAGGTAAATATACACACAAACACACACACACATACACACACACAGGTCGCAGAGGGAGAGAGACGGAGCTGCTCCTGGATCGAGGGGAAATAATCGCAGAACTAGCAGCGAAAAGGAGATAGCCTATTGTGATTATGTGGTTGAATGCGTGAGTGGTGGTCCCGTCGGATATTAGTTTAAAAAAACGCAAGTTTCGGCCCTAAAAATACAAGACAAAGTAAAAAAGAAAGTTTCCATATGGTTGCATCATGGCGGAGAGAGACGGAAGATTGTTTACAACTGGCGAGGGGGAATTTGCGGGCTTCTCCGAGCTATATGTAGGCAAAGGAAGTGATAAGCTGCAACAAACAAGAGTAGCAGGTGTAGAGAAAACGGCGGAGAGGAATGTCCAGGAGTTAAAAAAGGTATGGGAAGTAATTAAGCAGCTGCAGGAACGGACCATAGAGCAAGAGAGAGAGATCAAAGTCCTACAGAATAGACTGGAAAAAGTTACCACACGTAGTGAGGAACAAGAAAAAGAAGTTACAGAATTAAAGGCGAATAACGAATCCGCATCAAATGAAATAAAACAGCTGAAGAGGGAGAATAAGAGGTTGGAAGAAGAAAGGGACAGAATAAAAAGTAAACTAGATGAATACGAATCAAAATCGAGGAGGCAAGATGAGCATATTCAGGAAATTAAGGAGCAACATAAGGGGTGGAAGAAAATACAGGAGGAAGGAAATGTAAATTTGAAGGAAATCATAGAACAACAAAGTAAGGAAAAAGTGGAGAAGGAAGTGGTTAGAGTACTAAGAAGTAGAGAATCTTTGGTCAGGGATGTAGCAGACAAGAAAAAATGTGTGATAATCTCAGGAATAAAAGAAAAACGAATGACAGTAAGATCCGAAAGAGAGAGAGAGGAACTGAGCAAGGCTAAAGAAATAATAGCAGTGGTTATGGAAGGACACAATGAAGCCCAAGAAGAGATTGAAGAAGTGTTTAGGTTAGGAAAGTACGAGGATGGTGGGGCAAGGCCCTTGAAAGTAAAGTTTAAGTCCCAAGTAATAGTGAATGAAATCATAAGTAGAACGTGGAAATTGTCAGAGAAAGAGGGGTTTAAAAATGTTTGGATTAGGAGAGATGCAAATGAAGAGGAAAGAGCTAAATTAAAGGAGTTAGTAAAGGAAGCAAAGATAAAAAACGAACAACGAACGGAGAAAGAGAAGACAGAGTTCTATTGGAGAGTTATGGACCAGAAATTGAGAAAGTGGTACCGACGGAAGGAAAGAGAGACGAGAGAATAAAAAACGATGAAAAAAGTTTGAAAGTGGCGTACACAAACATTGATGGACTAATATCGGCAAGGTTAGAAATCAATGATTTTTTGAGGGCACACGAGCCTGATGTTATGTGCTTTGTAGAGACTAAATTGAAAGAAGATATTGATATTCATATGGGAGGTGGGAAATACAAATTATGGAGAAGAGACAGAAAAGAAAAAATGGGAGGAGGAGTGATGATAGCAGTGAAGGACAACATAAACGTAGATACTGTGGAAATTGCAGAGGGCAGGGCCGAAGCCATAAATTTGAAACTAGAAACTGGGGAGAATGGTAAGAGAGATATGGCAGTGGTATATGTTCCCCCTAAGACGAGAGCATGGAATGACGATGAATACCAGGAGATGTTGTCAGACATGGTTAGTTATCTACAGAAAGTGATCGAGAAAAGCAACAATATAATCCTAATGGGTGACTTTAATTGTAAAGAGGTGAACTGGGAGGAATGGGACTCGGGAGGCAGCGAAGATTCGTGGGGCACTAAATTGTTAAATATAGCAATGAATAATGTAATGACACAGTGGGTTAAAGAAGAGACACGATTCAGAGGTGATGACACACCAGCAAGATTAGATTTGATACTATCCAAAGAACCTGATGTAATTGAATCATTAAATTATCTGTGTCCTATAGGAAAAAGTGATCATGTGGTCATTGAGTTCCAGATGATAATAGGGAACGTGGTGCCAAGAGATGAGCTTTATAGGCAAGGAAGATACAACTTTGGGAAAACAAACTTTGCAGAATTGAGAAAATTTTTTGAAAATGCGGACTGGAGAAAATTCAGAGAAACAAGAGAGATACAGAGGAAGTGGGATATCTTTTTAGACCTCTACAATCTGGGTGTGGAAAAATATGTGCCAAGAGTAAGTGGGAAAGAAAACAGGAAAGAGGTGTGGTTTAATAGAAGGTGTATAATAGCGAAAAAAGAGAGGGACATGGCATGGAACAAATGGAAAAAGAGAAGTAATATCAGGAAAAAGGAAGAATATAAAAAAACTAGAAATGAATATACAAGAATACGTAGAGAGGAAGAAAGGAACTTTGAAAAAGGTATAATTGACAAATGTAAGGATGAACCCAAATTGTTTTATAGATTTGTTAATGGCAAATTGAAGCAAAGGGAAGGAATCACCAAACTGAAAGTAGAAGGAGAGGTCTACAAGGATGCAGTAATGCAAGCTGAAGTAATGAACAAATGTTTCCAGTCGGTTTTCACTAAGGAAAGGGAGTTTGTGGAAGGAGAGGGAATGATAAGAAATGTAGTGATAAAAGATATAAAAGTGGAAGTGCAGGAAGTGTATAAATTACTGGGAGCTCAAGATGTAAGGAAGGCCCCAGGACCGGATGGAATATCTAATTGGGTACTGAAGGAATGCAGAGAACAACTGGCGGATAAGATTCACAATTTAATTGTGTGCTCCTTGGAAGAGGGGAAAGTGCCTCGGGAATGGAAGAGGGCAAATGTGGTGCCAATCTATAAGGGAGGAAACAAGGAAGAACCCCTGAATTATAGACCAGTGTCCCTAACCAGTATGGTTGCGAAATTGTGTGAGAGAATCCTGAAAGATAGATAGATAAAATATCTGGAAGAGATGAATATTTTGAATGAAAGTCAGTTTGGATTCAGAAGTGGAATGTCATGTGTTTCCAACTTGTTGAGCTTCTACTCAAGGGCGATTGACTTGCTACAGGAGAGAGACGGTTGGGTGGATTGTGTGTACTTAGATCTGGAGAAGGCCTTCGACAAAGTACCCCACAAGAGACTATTATGGAAATTAGAGCATATAGGAGGACTTAAGGGAAGCCTCCTGGAATGGATGACAGACTTTCTGAGTGACAGACAAATGAGGACAGTAATAAAGGACAGGACATCTGGATGGAGGGAAGTAACAAGTGGTGTCCCACAGGGCTCGGTGTTGGCACCAGTAATGTTCTTGATTTATGTAAATGATATGGTAGATGGAGTGAACAGCTACGCAAGCCTGTTTGCTGATGATGCAAAGATCTTGAGAAAGGTAGAGGTTGAAGAGGACTGTAAAATGCTACAGGAGGATCTGGATAGGATATATGATTGGAGCCGGATGTGGGAAATGAAATTCAACGCAAAAAAATGTAAAATATTGGAAATGGGTAAAAGTACCAAGAGGCCATCATTGAATTATTTGATGGGTAATGAACCAATTAGAAAAGCGAGAGAAGAGAAAGACTTGGGAGTGCTGGTCCAGGACAGTTTGTCACCTGAAAAGCACATAAATAAGATAGTGAGAGAGACATATAAACTCTTGACCAATATAAGAGTGGCATTTCATTACATGGATGAGGAGATGATGAAAAAATTGATAGTGGCCATGATTCGGCCCAGGTTAGAATATGCACCAGTAGTGTGGTCCCCACACAAAAAGAAAGATATAACCAAGATTGAGAGAATACAAAGAACAGCAACCAAGATGGTCCCTAGTCTGGCAGATTTGCCATACAGGGAGAGGCTGGAAAGGCTGGATTTGCCCTCCTTAGAGGAAAGGAGAAAGAGGGGTGACATGATTGCAGTGTTCAGGACTATGATAGGAGTAGATAAAATTGACAGAGAAAATCTGTTTGTGTGGGATGAGAGAGCAACAAGAGGACACGGAATGAAACTAAAGAAGCCAAGCTGCTCGAAGGACATCAAGAAATATAGTTTTCCGTATAGATGTATAGACCTGTGGAATAACCTGGACAAAGAGATCGTCTGGTCTAAAAACTTAAATGAGTTTAAGGCAAAATTTGACTTATTGAGAAACAGAGACGGGACCCCACGAGCGTAGCTCATTTCCTGTATATCACAATTAGGTAAATACAATTAGGTAAATACACACACACACACACACACAGCAGCAGCAGCAGCCAAAGCGAACGGACGTGTTTCCTCGGCCTCCTACCCACCTCAACGAACCTTAAGTAGTTTCAGGAATTATGTCGTCCTGTCTTTTTTACTTTTGATTAAAGTTTAAAATATTGAAAGCTAATATAGTCTACAAAAAATGTAAAGAGCTATAGTCAGTGAATATACATGAATGTTTCTAGGAACATCGGTAACAGCTCTTTTTTGGTTTAGTACTGTAACCAACCTTAAATGTGACAATGTAAACATCGAAGGACCCGAATATCCAGGCTTTGACAATGAAACCAATGTGATGGATCTAGTTGAAATGTTGATTATGAGAATTAGTGAACTGGAAAAGAAAATGGAGGATCTAGTATCAAGAAACATGCCTGAAAATTATGAAAACACGATTCAAAGTCTGATACAGGCCAATGAGATGGTGAACCAGGAGATCGAGAATTTGAAACGAGAAAATATTGAATTAAGGAAAAAACTAGAAGTGGGAAGTAATAAAACGGAGAAGGTGAGTAATGTGTTAGAAAAGCAAAAGGCAAAGTGGGCACATGTGGAAGAAGAACAGAAAGAAGTGGTTAGCTTAAGCGAAATTATTCAGGAGGAAAGGGAAATGAACAAGAAAAAATGGAAGAAAATGTAGTGAAAATATTGAAAAAAAAAAGAGAAAATAGTGAGAAAAACTGTAGAAAGGAACAGATGTGTGACAATATTTGGAAGCAAGAAGGAGGAGGAAAGGTTAGGTCTGTGAGACTTGAGAGAGACTCAAATCAAGTAAGAAAAATATAGGGGAAGGTCGATTCCAAAGGAAACAAGTGGTAAAAAGAAGTTGAGAAGGTAAGGAAAATAGGGCCATATAAGAAAGGGGAAGTAAGACCAATAAGAGTTAAGCTGTCATTGGAAAGTGTAGTAAATGATGTACTTAAAAAGACCTGGAAACTAAGTAAAGAGGCAGGAATGGAAAATATTATAGAATGAAAGGATTTGAACGAAGAAGAAAGAGAAGTTTTAAAATCTTTGAAGGAATAAGTAAAGGAAAAAAATGACAGGAGGACAGAGGAGGAATGCAAAACTTTTTTATGAAGTGTAATGGATATGAAAGTAAGGAAGTGGTATGTGAGGAACTAGAAGTGAAGGAAACAAGGGAGATGGATATGAATACGAAAAAGAGAAGAATTAGTAAAAATAAAACGGTGCAGTAAATCTAAGGATCATGTACAATAATGTAGATGGGTTAATATCTAAGAAAGGGGAAATTGAGGATTATATAAATGAAAATAAACCTGGAATTGTTTGCTTGGTGGAGACTAAATTGCCCAGAGATGTTAATACAAAATTATTTGGATGGAACAATTATAACATTTGGAGGAAGTATAGAGAAAGCAAGTCTGGGGGAAGTATAATGATTTTAACACGTAATGACCTAAGAGCAAAATACTGTATATAGAAACTGAAAATACCATGGCTGAACTTTTGGGAATTGAAATAGACGACAGTTATGGAGAAAAGATAGATGTAATAGTATTTTATATGCCCCCCAAAACTAGGGCATGGACAATAGAAGATGTCACAAATTTTCTACATCGTGAAATTATGTATTGTAAATCGTGACATTGAGTGATTTTGCGGGAGCAACGAATAATTCTGAAATGCATGAGATTTCGCTCATTCTCTCAATCATCCACTCGTGTACTTATATTCACATCAAGCTGTCAAAACTTTCATCACTCTTTCGTGAGTGATTGTCTTTATGTACAGACAGTGCATTGTTCTGAGCAAAAATTTCTGAATTATCGCTTCTGCCTCCCTGGCCGTTAATCGGCCACGCCCTTTCACACGTTCCTCACGTCGGACACTCGAAAACACAGTCAGTCTGTTCCTTAGTCTTGGAGAGCGTGGTTGCGCAGTGCACAAAGCTCGAGCAGTCTCTTTTCTCAGAAATTTCAGGTCTCAGCTTGTACAGTACATCCTTCAACTTTGCGAACTTTAACTTTGCGAATCACCAGTTTTGCAAGGTAGTTCCAAGTCATTTATTTTTTAACAATTATGAACTTTGCGAGTGATCACACACTTTGCGATGTTGAGTGGTGGAAAAATCGTCTTCCCGCACTACTTTGCCACGCGGAGTAGTGACGTCATGGTTCGCTGGGCGTACTGTGTCTCCTAGTTCGGTGTTCTGCTGCCCCACCACGTTTGTTTACACCACAGTAGTCGCACCCAAGCCTTGTCCCGCCACCAGTCCTGTACACCACGCCAGTCTTCACATCAGTGTAAATATGTATTTTTTTCTTTTTTATGTTTCTTACCTATGATGTTTTCATAATAATATTACTGTATAATACATCAGTCCATGTTTGTTTCATTTATCATCATAAAATTAAGAGGTAGAGTCGAGAGAAAGAGTGGGGAAAAAGTGCTTACCTTGGGGTGATGTTGACCAATTTACCTTTATTGCATATATTTTATTGTTTCAGCTTTGCGAATTTCTGTTTTGCGAGGTTTTTTGTCGACCATATTCTCGCAAAATTGGAGGAAGCACTGTATTGGCGTGTATTCCCGAAGCTCCCACCAGCTTGGTGATCGACTAGAGCAGCAACGGTCTCATACATACCGATTAGTATTTTCTTTTGTTTTTCCTAGGCTTAAGTTTTTGATTATTTAGCTATTTGTCTGAGTGTCTGAGTGTGTGCATTTCCCTTTCTTTGATTTGAATTGATTCATGTAACGTAAATTTATTTTCTTGTATTCAATAAATTTACAGTTCGTTTTCTTGAGCTTTGTTAAATGTAACAGTCGTGTTTGATTTCCCCACATATTTAGAACACTTTTGCTACTCCACGTTAGCACAACTCCTTATATTAATCACGACTGGAACTTAGGCCAGTTTTTGGTATTAATCCTTAAGTCCGTTGTGCTAGCTAGGAGTTTGGCTCAGCCAAGATCCTGTTTATTATTATTATGGTAGTCTGGAGGGTGAAGTGCTTGAAAGGGTGCAGCAGGGAAGGAAGGTTGCTGGTTCGTTGAAAGTGATAAGAAACAGGGGGGGTGAGCATGGAAGTGAAAAAGTTGTTACATGACAGTATTGTGATACCAACTCTGACATATGGAAGTGAAGCTTGGACCACGTTGGAAGGACAGAAGTCAAGAGTGAGAGCAGTGGAAATGAGTTATTTGGGAGGAGCACGTGAAGTCACATGGAGAGACAGACTAACAAATGAGGAAGTGAAGAAGCGCGGTGGTGTGGTTGAGGACGTGATGGGAAACGTTAGGAGAAACAGGTTAAGGTGGTTTGGGCATGTGGAGAGGATGGAGAGTGAAAGATTGACGAGGAGAGTGTATGTGACTGAGGTGGAGGGGGCGAGAGGGAGGGGGAGGCCGAGGATGAGATGGAGGGATGGAGTGGAGAGGTATATGAGAGAGGGGGGTGTGAGTTGGGAGCGTGGTAATGAAATGGCAGGAGACAGAGTGACATGGAGGAGATTTGTTTGTGGCCACCCCGTTCGGGATTGAGGTGTCTGGCAATAGGTAGATAGATTATTTTTGAATCAGAGGAGAGGAAGAGTGGCCATGTGCAGTTTGCCACAAGGGTGTGGGAAGTAATTCCATCTTGTGTAGCGTTTGTGATAAATGGGTGCACAAGAGATGTAGTGGTATTAGAGGTAGATTGCGAGATGATGCTGATTTCATGTGTGCGGCGTGTCGGGGAGAGCAGGTGGAGATTGTTAGGTGTGAGAGGGTTGAACTTGCAGGTGAGTCTCTTGAGTGTGTGGAGGAGTTTCGTTATTTGGGAGACATGTTATGTGCCCCTGGTGGGGCTGGAGTTAGCTCGGTTGCTAGGGTGAGAAGTGGCTGGAAGAAGTTCAGGGAGCTGCTGCCTCTCCTGACATTGAGAGGACTCTCCTTACATGCTAAGGGGTCTTTGTATGCAGCATGTGTTAGGAGTGTGATGCTGTTTGGCAGTGAGACCTGAGCAGTAAAGGAAGAGGATATTCGAAGGTTTAAACGTACAGAAATGACAATGATTAGGTGGATGTGCAGTGCGTCCCTGCGTGCAAGGCCTGGGGGGGCTGGGTTTACGATGGAAGAGCTGAGAGGTAGGATGGGACTGGAGTGTATTGGTGTTGTGATGAGGAGAGGTAGGCTGAGGTGGTTTGGACATGTGGAGAGGATGGGGGATGATAATTAGGTACAGAGGGTGAGAGGTGTTAATATTGGGGAAGGAGTTGGGAGGGGTAGACCAAGAAAGACATGGGACGAGGTCATTAAGTGTGACTTAAGGGTTAAGGGACTGAACAGGGAGGCTGCCAAGGATCGAGCAGCGTGGAGAGCCACCATTAGGTGAACAAGGCTGACGCATGCAAGCATGTTGGAGCCTTCAAAAACGAAATGAAACGAAACATTAAGGGGAGAAACTGACTTTCTCAGAGGTCAACGGTACAATATTACAGCCTACTTGAGCGTCTAGTCTCTGCTGCGTACTGTTGAGAAAGTCTATAAATTCTCGACTCTAGAGAATTGGTGAAGTAAGCCAGCATAAAAGTGAAATCACCACTTGATTTCACGAATCTATTCTCTCGTAATAACTGACTCGATAGTCATTCCTAGAACACATAGCTACATATTGTATACTCTGCTATACAATATTACATTTTCCCCCTGACATCTGGCGACCTCATTCCAGGACATAAACTCCTGCCTTGAAATTATTACCAAATCACTCACTCACTCTTATTTAGGTAGACTGCTGCACACCAGACAGCATATCAGTCTCACTTTAGTTACTCAGTCTCAATCTGAGCATCATGGAGAGCACTACATACCTTCAGGAAGCCAAGGATATGGGGCTTAGTAGCCCCCAGGAAATTCGAGATTATGTCCTGTCGCGCTGCAATTACGAGCAGCAACGCGAGAATGCTGCCCGTGAAGAGCGGAAAATTCAGCGTGATCACGAGAAACAACAACGTGAGTACAAGGAACGTGAGAAAGAACGTAAACACGAGCTTGAAGTGCTGAAGCTGAAACGAGACTCCTTGGCTTCAGGCACATCGGGTGCAGCTAACCCAAGCTCTGCTAGCGGTTTCTCAGCACCTGTTCTAGCAACTCCACGTCTCAAGCTTCCTTCGAGCCATTCCTAGCTTGTTTCAAAGACATGGCACGGCTGTACGATCTGGATGAGGCAGCTAAGCGGCTTCAGTTCCTTAGCCTGTTTGAGGGCCCTGCCCTCGACATTCTCCACAGAATTCGCGGAGATAATCTCAAGTACGAGATGATGAAGACCGCACTCATCAAAGTGTACAGTCTTACCGTTGATCATGCTAGGAATCAGTTCATGAAGGTGCGTCTCCAGGAAAAGGAGACAGCTGTACAGTTCCTTGACCATCTCACGGCATACTTAGGTGAGTGGATGGAGAAGGACGAGACTCCCAGCACGCAAGAGGGAATAATCGACCTTGTGCTGCGCACACAGCTGGAAAAGTCATGGCCTGCTGAGCTTATGGCCCAGCTCAAGATGTGCAAAGTGAAGGATGCAAACCAGATGGTGGAAAAGGCTGATGCTTTCTTTAGTGCGTACGGGTACGAAACTCGTAAGCAGCAGTCCTGGAACAGGACAGATACTGCTAAGTCTGGGAAGCAATCTCAGACTGAACCCCAGCATCAAGGCCATTCTCAGAATAATGGTCATGGTCCAGGCAAATGGCAGAAGGACCAGGGGCAGAATACACAGAAACCTGACTGGAAGAGGTACAACAAGTACCCTAACCAGCAGCAGTATCAGCCACATAATCAACAAGGGGGACAAACCTTTTCAGCACCAGCCCCAGTGTATCAGAGGCAGGAGGCAAAGCAGCCTTCATTCCTCAACAGGCGCACGATGGTGCCGTCCCCACCAGCACAGGTCCTCCTTCACAGTTCACTACTCCCCCTCAGATGGTGAACTCTCCTCCACAGCCCGTCAATGCTCCTGCTCCCCAGATGGTGAGTACAACTCCTCGTGCACCTAGTTCAGGTACGACTCCTCATGCATCTAGTTCGGGTACAACCCCTAAGGCATATAGTCCTGTCACGTTTGAAGAGTTGAGTCCCATGCAGCCTTATCAATGGCTGGCCGCTTCTTCCACAGGCCCTCCCACAGGTAACAGTGCCTTCCTTGTTCAGCCAGGGTTTGTGGGAGGTGTTTCTGTAAATGTTCTGAGAGACAATGATCCTCAGGCTGTACTGTCAGGCAGAGTCTTGTTTGTCCTGAAGAATATACTGGCAAACAGATCCAAGCTCAGCTTATTGACGGATCAGTGAGATTGTTCCCTGAGGCACGTATCCAGGTAGCATCTCCCTTTTACACAGGTTCAACAGTTGCAGTTGTTATGCAAGAACCTATGTTTGACCTCATTATAGGTAATATACCAGGTGCCAAGTTTAGTTGCACCGTAGATGTCACTACTCAGACTTCGGCTGCAGTAACACGAGCCATGGCCAAGGCTCCAAATTGTGTTGCCTCGGTGGCTA
This sequence comes from Birgus latro, assembly GCA_018397915.1. Taxonomy (NCBI): domain Eukaryota; kingdom Metazoa; phylum Arthropoda; class Malacostraca; order Decapoda; family Coenobitidae; genus Birgus; species Birgus latro. The sequence goes on from JAGKTI010000265.1 coordinate 145,563, forward strand.
TTGCATTGCCGCAAGATCTGATTTGTAGTCAAGATGTTGTCCAAGAACAACAGTCTGATCCGACACTTGCTGTTGTGCGGAAGAAACAAAAGGGTAAAGTGACCAAGTATTCACGGGGTGGATGAGCCAGGTTCCTTCGCAAACAAGGACGGCTCTACCGTGAGTCATGAACACTCGAGGGTGAGGTTCGACTGCAGTTTGTCATTCCTGCGAACTACCGCCAAGCAGTGTTGGAATGGGGTCATTGATCAGCATCAGGAGGTCATATGGGCAAAAAGAAAACCCAAGTCCGTATCCGTGCTGACTTTTTCTGGCCAGGAATGGGACAGGAAATAGATAGTTTTGTGTACTCCTGCAATGTGTGTCGACGTACCACCATTCAGGAAAGTTTCCTTCCTGTGCCGTTTGAATCCACGCCCATAATCTCTGAGTCGTGTGAGAGAGAGGGCAGTGGTAATGTGGGTGCAGACCTGACGTCTCACTCGTTGGCCCCACAGGACATAATATGTCTGGGGTCTGTACATACATATGTACCATAGCACATAAGCGCATAGTCACAGCGATCCCAACCGAGGACACCGATGACAAACGGGCAGTCGCGGCGATCCCAACCGAGGACACCGATGACGAGCCCTTATTAGTCGTAAGCGTAGGGCTTGTACATATTGTACGTACCGTAGGTTAAGGGGGAAGTTCGAGACCCCTGCAGACACAATCTGAGGCTGTGTTTGAATTACCTTGTGGTGTGTCTCGAGCTGTGGGCCTCTCTGAGGATTCCCAGAGAATACACAAAATCCACATGAGTGTTCACACCCACGCAGGGTGTTAAAATGTGACCTGCCCAAGTTTGCATAGGGATTCTCGACTTACCTTTATTTAGTTATAAGTGTGTAGTCACGGAGATCCCAACCGAGGACACCAATGATGAACGAGCAGTTGCGGTGATCCCAACCGCGGACACTGATGACAAGCCCTTTGTAGAAATAAGAGTAGTTATAAGTGTGCAGTCACGGCGATCCCAACCGAGGACACCGATGACAAACGGGCAGTTGCGGTGATCCCAACCGCGGACACTGATGATGAGCCCTTTGTAATAGTAAGTATAGCTATAAGTGTGCAGTCACGGCGATCCCAACCGAGGACACCGATGACAAACGGGCAGTCGCGGTGATCCCAACCACGGACATTGACGACGAGCCCTTTGTAATAGTAAGTATAGCTATAAGTGTGCAGTCACGGCGCTCCCAACCGAAGACACAGATGACAAACGGGCAGTCGTGGCAATCCCAACCGAGGACACCGACGACGAGCCCATTATTAGCCGTAAGTATAGGTTAAAAAGGGCAACTATTAAGGAAATAATGGCGACCTCTTATGTATGAAACTTGCTGACAATTGATTTTCAGCTAAAGTATACTTCCTGTTGTGTATGGATTGACTGCTGGGTGGATGAAATTGCAATTTAGTACAAATTGTCATATTGACACTATTGATGCTCCACCTTGACTCAATCCACAGGTACAGTTGCTGGGTGAAGCAGATGTCCAAGACCACTGATTGTCTCTGCTGCACGCTGCCACCTCTTCTCCTCAGCCCTCTTCGCCTTTATTATTGCATTAATTTGTATTATTATTGCATTACACGTAGGTACAGTTACACTACAACTGTTACACCTACACCATGTATCACATACACCACGCTACATAACAGTTAGTTGTCAATGTAAATGTAGCGAACTTTCACTCAGTTTGACCTGAGTACAGGATTTTTCACTATCGTCTCGAAGTTTTTCCCTCAAGCTTGCTTCTCTTAACGTAAATACGAGGTTTTTACGCTCATAGGCGACAATGTTTTTCTCCTGTAACAGGATAGTACACACACCTCAGTGTGAATCTTGTGTGACTGAGCTAGGGTGTATATATAGGGTGGTTATGGCCATGTACGTGGGTGCTCACACTCAGGTAAGGGTGAATGGAGCTTTGAGTGATGAGTTTCCCGTGAATGTTGGTGTGCATCAGGGGTCAGTTTTGAGTCCCTTGTTGTTTATCATGGTGCTTGAAGCCCTCTCACGTGACTTCAGAGATGGACTCCCATGGGAGATGTTGTATGCTGATGATTTGGTGCTGATTGCTGAGAATGAAGGGGAGGCTGAGGAAAGATTTAAGAAGTGGAGAGATGGTATGGGGCACAAGGGCTTAAGGGTAAATGCAGATAAAACAAAAGTGATGATATCTAGGGTTGGTGGCGGTACAATCAGAGGAGAGGGAGAGTGGCCATGTGCAGTTTGCCACAAAGGTGTGGGAAGTAATTCCATCTTGTGCAGTGTCTGTGATAAGTGGGTGCACAAGAGATGTAGTGGTATTAGAGGTAGACTGCGAGATAATGCTGATTTCATGTGTGCGGTGTGTCGGGGAGAGCAGGAGGAGATTGTTAGGCGTGAGAGGGTTGAACTTGCAGGTGAGTCTCTTGAGTGTGTGGAGGAGTTTTGTTTTTTGGGAGACATGTTAGGTGCCGGAGGTGGGGCTGGAGTTAGCTCGGTTGCTAGAGTGAGAAGTGGTTGGAAGAAGTTCAGGGAGCTGTTGCCTCTCCTGACATTGAGAGGACTCTCCTTACGTGCTAAGGGGTCTTTGTATGCAGCATGTGTTAGGAGTGTGATGCTGTATGGTAGTGAGATCGAATATATATATATATACGTAATGTTAATTTTTTTCCAGGGAAAAATTTGATTTTCCAGGGGTGTAATATCACGAATTTTCTACATTGTGAAATTATGTATTGTAAATCGTGACATCGAGAAATTTTGCAGGAGCAACGAATAATTCTGAAATGAACGAGATTTCGCTCATTCTCTCAACCGTCCACTCGTGTACTTATATTCACATCAAGTTGTCAAAACTTTCGTCATTCTTTCGCGAGTGATTGTCTTTATGTACAGACAGTGCATTCCTCTGAGCGATAATTTCTGAATTATCGCTTCTGCCTCCCTGGTTGTTAATCGGCCACACCCTTTCACATGTTCCTCACGTCGGACACTCGAAAAAACAGTCAGTCTGTTCCTTAGTCTCGGAGAGTGTGGTTGCGCAGTGCACAAAGCTCGAGTGGGTCTCTTTTCTTAGCGATTTCAGGTCTCAGCTTGTATTGGCGTGTATTCCCGAAGCTCCGACCAGCTTGGTGATCGACTAGAGCAGCAACGGTCTCATCCATACCAATTAGTATTTTCTTTTGTTTTTCCTAGGCTTAAGTTTTTGATTATTTAGCTATTTGTCTGAGTGTTTGAGTGAGTGCATTTCCCTTTCTTTGATTTGAAATGATTCATGTAACGTAAATTTATTTTCTTGCATTCAATAAATTTACAGTTCGTTTTCTTGAGCTTTGTTAAATGTAACAGTTGTGTTTGATTTCCCCAAATATTTAGCAAACTTTTGCTACTCCACGTTAGCACAACTCCTTATATTAATCACGACTGGTACTTAGGCCAGCTTTTGGTATTAATCCTTAAATCCGTTGTGCTAGCTAGGAGTTTGGCTCAGCCAAGATCCTGTTTATTATTATTATTATTATTTTTGAATGTTAAGGGGAGAAACTAACTTTCTCAGAGGCTAACGGTACAATATTACAGCCAACTTGAGCGTCTAGTCTCTGCTGTGTACTGTTAAGAAAGTCTATAAATTCTCGACTCTAGAGAATTGGCGAAGTAAGCCAGCATAAAAGTGAAATCGCCACTTGATTTCACAAGTCTATTCTCTCGTAATAATCGACTCGATAGTCATTCCTAGCACACATAGCTATACATTGTATACTCTGTTATACAATATTACACTTTCCCCATGACAGAAGATTATGAACAGTTATTAAGAGAATCCATTATTAACCTAAAGATGCTAATTGAACAAAGAAATAGAATAATAATAATGAATTATAGCTGTAGAGAAGTTGATCAGGAAAGTATGGATGTTGGGAATAATGAGGAATCATGGGGAAATAAAGTAATGAAATTGGTGATGGAAAACATGTTAACCCAATTAATTAAAGAAAATACAAGAATCAGGGGTGACAACAAACCATCAAGGCTCAACTTAGTATTCACAAAGGACCCAAATGATGTGAGGAACATAACCTACCAATGCCCCTTTGGTAAAAGTGACCATCTGGTTATTGAGATGGAAGTGGTTGGAGTATGGGAAGGAGAAAGAGATGAAAAACACAAAGAAAATAGATACTGTACAATTATGGGAAAGCAGACTTTGCTTCCCAGAGGAACTTTTCCCAAAATGTAGACTGGAGTAAATTGAATATGATCACAAATGTTAATGAGAAATATTTTTTGATAGAAGTAAATTGAATATGATCACAAATGTTAATGAGAAATATTTTTTGATAGAAGTATATAAAATAGGAGTTAGTAAATATGTCCCAAAATATTCCACAGCTATGGAAAGGAAGAAAGAATGGTTTAACAACAGATGTACAATGGCACAAGAGGCAAGGAAAAGAGCAAGGAATAAAGTGAGAAGAAGGTATAGTGAAAGAGTTCAGGAGGAGTACAAGCAGGTAAGAAATGAATATGCAAGATTGAGGAGAGAAATGAGTTATTTGAGAAGAGCATGTGGAGTCACATGGAGAGACAGACTAACAAATGAGGAAGTGAAGGAGCGTTGTGGTGTGGTTGAGGACGTGATGGGAAGCGTTAGGAGAAACACGTTAAGGTGGTTTGGGCATGTGGAGAGGATGGACAGTGAAAGATTGACGAGGAGAGTGTATGTGAGTGAGGTGGAGGGGGCGAGAGGGAGGGGGAGGCCGAGGATGAGATGGAGGGATAGAGTGGAGAGGTATATGAGAGAGGGGGGTGTGAGTTGGAAGCGTGGTAGTGAAATGGCAGGGGACAGGGTGACATGGAGGCGATTTGTTTGTGGCCACCCCGTTCGGGATTGAGGCGTCTGGCAATAGATAGATAGATAGAGGAGAGAAGAAGAAAGGAAATACGAAAAAGATATTGTAACTAAATGTAAAAAAGAGCTGAAACTGTTTTATAGGTTTGTAAATGGTAAAATGAAAGTTAAGGACAGTATAATACGATTGAGGGATGGAGATGAAACATACGAAAGAGAAGAAGAATTATGCGAAATAATGAACAACAAACTGCAGTCAGTCTATGTGTTAAAGAAAGAATTTAGGGAACCTGAAATGGAACCCAGGATGATGGGAATAGCAGAAATTACAGTTGATGTGAATGAGGTGCTACAGTTGATGAGGGATTTGGATGTGAGGAAAGCAGTGGGACCAGATGGTGTGGCTGGATGGATTCTGAGGGAATGTGCAGACTAGTTAGTGTGGCCTGTGTATGTGATTAATAAGATGTCACTGGAAAATGGACAGTTACCTAAAGACTGGAAAAGAGCAAGTATTGTACCAATCTTCAAGGGAAGAGATAGGGAAGAACCACTCAATTACAGACCCGTATCACTTACTGGTATAGTTTGTAAAATCTGTGAGAAAATCATCAGAAAAAGATGGATAAAGCATTCAGAAGAAAATGAAGTGATAACACCAAGACAGTTTGGTTTTAGGAAAGGAAGATCATGTGTTACTAACCTATTAGGTTTCTACAGCAGGGTAACAGATGTCATAAAAGAGAGAGAGGGATGGGTGGACTGTGTCTATTTGGATCTCAAGAAAGCATTTGACAGGGTACCCTATAAGAGACTGCTGTGGAAGTTGAAGACCTTTGGAAAGAAATGTAAAAAGGATGGGAGATTCTTTGATAGGAAGGCAGATGAGACAGGTCTCACAGTGGAGAAGTGTGACTAGTGGGGTACCCCAAAGCTCTGTCTTGGCCTCAATAATGTTTCTGATATATGTAAATGATTTGCCAGAGGGTTTGAATAGTTATATGAGTATGTTCACAGATGATGCTAAAATTATGAAACATGATAATTGTATTGATAGTTGTAAAAAACTGCAAGAGGACTTGGACAAACTCCACAGCTGGAGCCAAACTTGGAAAATGGACTTTAATGGCAAGAAGTTTCATGTATTATAAATGGGAATGAGTGAAAAAAGACTGCACTGGACATAAAAATGGGCAATGAGATAATTGGTAAAGGAAAGGATGAGAAAGACTTGTGAGTGATTATTCAGGATGACTTGTCACCAGAAAAGCATATAAATAAAATCACTGGAGGAACCTATAGATTACTGACTAACATGAGTGGCTTTTAATTATATGGATGAGGAAATGTTGAGAGAGTTGATAGTGACCATGATAAGACCAAGACTAGAGTATGTGGCTGTGGTATGGTCACCTCACTTGAAGAAGCATATTGATAAACTAGAGAGGGTTCAATGGATGGCAATGAGGATTATACCATGTTTAAGGGAACTCACCAATGAGGAGAGATTGGAAAAACTGAAGTTACCAACACTGCGCGAGAGAAGGGAAATAAGTGACTTGATCATGATATTTAGAAATGTAAGAGAATTGGAAAGGGTGGATAGAGAGAATCTTTTTGTGTTGGATGATGGAAGAACAAGAGGTCATGGCTTCAAGTTGAGGAAAAGTAGATGTCTTAATGATCTCAAGAAGTTCAGTTTCCCGAACACAAGCATGAGTATTTGACGAAGAGGTGGTGCAGGTAAAAAACATTCATGTGCTTAAAACTACAGTAGATTACATAAATGTAGATATGCAGACAGGACAACATGAGCTTAGCTCAATTCCTGTATACTACAAATGGGTAAATGGTGGCAACCATCATCCACTCACTTAATGTAGTGCTGCCTACTTCTTCCTTAGCCTTTATCATTTTCTGTGCCTGCCCTCCTCTCTTCCTATATCTCCCATCTTTCCTGTCACTTCTTACTGCTTTTCTTTCCTTTATAGGTGGCTTTACATTGAGTGACAAGCCAAATGGTTTCCCGTAAGCCAAGAAACCATTTACAACGCTGGGTGGTAAGCATATAACCAAACCATACGTGCTCCCTATGTGTCAACAAGAGGGTTGGTGGAGGATTAGTGCCCCTCCCCGTGAAATAAATGACTCAAAGTCAAATGGCCACCCTTTACGGGATTATGGTGTCTGGCAATAGACAGATAGATAGACAAATAGGTAAATACACACACACACACACACACACACACACACACACACACACACACACACACACACACACGTCGTAGAGAGAGAGAGAGAGTCGGAGCTGCTCCTGGATCGAGGGGAAATAATCGCAGAACTAGCGGCAAAAAGGAGATAGTCTATTGCGATTATGTGGTTGAATGTGTGAGTGGTGGTCCCGTTGGATATTAGTAAAAAAAAAAAATGCAAGTTTCGGCCCTAAAAATACAAGACAAAGTGAAAAAGAAAGTTTCCATATGGTTGTATCATGGCGGAGAGAGACGGAAGATTGTTTACAACTGGCGAGAGGGAATTTGTGGGCTTCTCCAACGAAAATGTAGGTAAAGGAAGTGATAAGCTGCAACAAACAAAAGTAGCAGGAGTAGAGAAAACGGCGGAGAGGAATGTCCAGGAGTTAAAAAAGGTACGGTAAGTAATTAGGCAGCTGCAGGAATGGACCACAGAGCAAGAGAGAGAGATCAAAGTCCTACAGAATAGACTGGAAAAAGTTAGCACATGTAGTGAGGATCAAGAAAAAGAAGTCACAGAATTAAAGGTGAGTAACGAATCCTCATCAAATGAAATAAAACAGCTGAAGAGGGAGAATAAGAGGTTGGAAGAAGAAAGGGACAGAATAAAAAGTAAACTAGAGGAGTACGAATCAAAATCGAGGAGGCAAGATGAGCACATTCAGGAAATCAAGGAGCAACATAATGGGTGGAAGAAAATACAGGAGGAAGGAAATGTAAATTTGAAGGAGACCACAGAACAACAAAGTAAGGAAAAAGTGGAGAAGGAAGTGGTTAGAGTACTAAGAAGTAGAGAATCTTTGGTCAAGGATGTAGCAGACAAGAAAAAATGTGTGATAATTTCAGGAATAAAAGGAAAACGAATGACAGTAAGATCTGAAAGAGAGAGAGAGGAACTGAGCAAGGCTAAAGAAATAATATCACTGGTTATGGAGGGAAACAATGAAGCCCAAGAAGAGATTGAAGAAGTGTTTAGGTTAGGAAAGTACGAGGATGGTGGGGGAAGTGAAAGTAAAGTTTAAGTCCCAAGTAATAGTGAATGAAATCATAAGCAGAACGTAGAAATTGTCAGATAAAGAGGGGTTTAAAAATGTTTGGATTAGGAGAGGTGCAAATGAAGAGGAAAGAGCTAAATTAAAGGAGTTAGTAAAGGAAGCAAAGCTAAAAAACGAACAACGAACGGAAAAAGAGAAGACAGAGTTCTATTGGAGAGTTATGGACCAGAAATTGAGAAAGTGGTACCGACGGAAGGAAGGAGAGACGAGAGTATACAAAATGATGAAAAAAGTTTGAAAGTGGTGTACACAAACATTCATGGACTAATATCGGCAAGGTTAGAAATCAATGATTTTTTGAGGGTACTCGAACCTGATGTTATGTGCTTTGTAGAGACTAAATTGAAAGAAGATATTGATATTCATATGGGAGGTGGGAAATACAAATTATGGAGAAGAGACAGAAAAGAAAAAATGGGAGGAGTGATGATAGCAGTGAAGGACAATATAAATGTAGATACTGTGGAAATGGCAGAGGGCAGGGTTGAAGTGATAAATATGAAATTAGAAACTGGGGAGAATGGTAAGAGAGATATGGCAACGGTATATGATCCCCCTAAGACGAGAGCATGGAATGACGATGAATACCAGGAGATGTTGTCAGACATGGTTAGTTATCTACAGAAAGTGATCGAAAAAAGCAACAATATAATCCTAATGGGTGACTTTAATTGTAAAGAGGTGAACTGGGAGGAATGGGACTCAGGAGGCAGCGAAAATTCGTGGGGCACTAAATTGTTAAATACTGTATAGCAATGAATAATGTAATCACACAGTGGGTTAAAGAAGAGACACGATTCAGAGGTGATGACACACCAGCAAGATTAGATTTGCTACTATCCAAAGAACCTGACATAATTGAATCTTTAAATTATCTGTGTCCTATAGGAAAAAGTGATCATGTGGTCAATGAGTTCCAGATGATAACAGGGAACGTGGTGCCAAGAAATGAGCTTTACAGGCAAGGAAGATACAACTTTGGGAAAACAAACTTTGCAGAATTGAGAAAATTTTTTGAAAATACAGACTGGAGAAAATTCAGAGAAACAAGAGAGATACAGAGGAAGTGGGATATCTTTTTAGACCTCTACAATTTGGGAGTGGAAAAATATGTGCCAAGAGCAAGTGGAAAAGAAAACAGGAAAAAAGTGTGGTTTAATAGGTGTATGATAGCGAAAAAAGAGAGGGACATGGCATGGAACAAATGGAGAAAGAGGTAATATCAGAGCAAAGGAAGAATATAAAAGAAATAGAAATGAATATACAAGAATACGTAGAGAGGAAGAAAGGAACTTTGAAAAAGGTATAATTGACAAATGTAAGGATGAACCCATTTTGTTTTATAGATTTGTTAATGGCAAATTGAAGCGACGGGAAGGAATCACCAAACTGAAAGTAGAAGGAGAGGTCTACAAGGATGCAGTAATGCAAGCTGAAGTAATGAACAAATGTTTCCA
>JAGKTI010000266.1:0-24083 GCA_018397915.1 Birgus latro
CCCCTCCCCCTCTCTCTCTCTCTCTCATCATTGTCGCCCACCTTTAGAAGGCGGAGCGATAATGTTTTTGCCCGCCTCTGTGTGTGTGTGTGTGTGTGTGTGTGTGTGTGTGTGTTTTCTTCCCATTATATCTCATGAACGGCTTGAGCTATCAACATGAAACCTTCAGGGTATCAAGATATGTCGAAAATCTTGGCCGAGTTCGAAAAATGGGCAGTAGGGGTCAAGGTCAAGGTCACCAAAATGGCTACCAAAGGTCGACTAGGTTGTATCTCCCGCCTTTACCACCATTGTATCTCATGAACGGCTTGAGCTGTCAACATGAAACCTTCAGGGTATCAAAATATGGCCAAAATCTTGGACGTTTTTGAAAATGGGCACTCAGGGTCAAGGTCACCAAAATGGCAGCCAAAGGTCAACTAATTTTTATCGGCCGCCTTTAGCACCATTATATCTCATGAACGGCTTGAGGCATCAGCATGAAACCTTCAGGGTATCAAGATATGGTCAAAATCTTGGACTTGGCCAACAGCATATTCTGGGGGGCGATTATCATTCGGCTGCCGAATGCCTTTCTTTCATTAGTATATAGAACTACCAAGTAATATTTCAAGGATATGGTTTTGTCGTAGATACGGACATGTTCAGTGCCCTTAAATAAACTAGACAGAATTCATAAAGCGCATACCTCCGCCAACGCTGTACTAGCCAACTCAGATCACCATCAAAATTTAATCAACTCTTCCTTGTCCCATGACACACATATCCACAAAATTGAAATCCATCCATTACTTTTTTAAATATCTTGTGCACAAACAAACAAAAAGTCCTGAATCGGGAATCGGACTCATGTAATCAACACTTCCTTCACCTATGACCCACATTTTCGAAAATTTCAAACAGGCAATCAAGGTGCCGTAGATTTATTTATTACGTTTTATAATCCCACTTCTCATATTTAAGGATATTTTCAACACCACTCATTTATAAACGTCCATTTTAATGAGGCTTATTTTGATATATTTTCCAGTTTAATTACAATAATACTGTATACTTGAATTAATTCAAAACTCTAACCACGTTGGACAGGGATGCCTTTATATGGTGGCACCGATGTAACCAGGCAACTTCATGATTAGCCTATATCGACGTGTGTCAGTTATTTCCCTATCCTCCGAATGGAGGAGGGTGAACTGTACGACATTTTCAGCGTATAATCCACCGGGTGCATGTTTAGATGAACGTGGGGCCAGAGCAACAGTTCTGCCTTTGTATCCTATGGTCATATTCAGCCAGACCAGAGGGAATAACATGTACAGTAGGCTACACACGGTAAAAAGAAAAAAAAATATTGCGCGGGAGGGGTACAATGATATCTGAAATGATCAGTATAGCTTGTGTAGTACTTGGAAAATTACTTGATTATCATCTGAATATGCATCCAGGAACAATATGAAACCTATCTATGACATACTTGTGAAAGCATGTTTGACAACAAGGGGGGGGGATTATCAAACATTTCTAGAGGCCATCGTCCTTGGCGTCAAATCGTTTCGGGCCATATGTGCACCGATACTTTTTTTTTTTTTTTTTTTTTAGCGTGTGTACAATACGGTGAGATTAAATTATTCAAGATTGCTTTTTTCACTGGTATTGACAGCTTTTCATAGGACACTTCATCATTCAGATCTCCTTTTTCCTCAACATAAGAATCATTTAACGTTAACATTCAAGAACTTTTATGAACACGAACAAGCAAAAAAAAGGGGCGGGGGGGGGAAGGTGAGGGAAACAGTGGATAGATGGGAGGGAAAAGAGTCTGAGCAAGAAAGAAAGAATGAGAAAAAGAATGGTATGGAAGAAAGGGAAAAGGCATGTGAAGGGGCGAAGAAAGGGATGTGAAAAGAACGAGAAAAAAGATGGAAGAAGAACGGTAAAGAGGATGAGGAAACGGGAAGTGGAAAAGATGGAATGGAAAAAAAAAGAATGGAAAGGTGAGAATGATGGGAGGAAAAGGATAGGAAGGAGATAATGGAAAAAGGAACGAGATGAGGGGAGGAAGGAAGAAAAGGATGGAAAAGGGAGAAGGCAGAAAACGATGGGAAGAAAAGGAAGGGGGAAAAGATGGGTGAACAAGGAGAGGAAGAGGATGGGACAAGAGGGGGGAAAGGAGGGGAAAAGAAGAATGCAAGGATGAGTCAAGGAGAAAAGGGATGGATCAGAAGGCGAAAAGGACTGAGAAGACCTCTGGGGTGAGAGGAATCAGTTGTTCACTTTTCAATGGCAGACGTGAGCAACAAATCCGTTTAAGAACTGTTATACTCTGAAGCCTCCCTATCAATGCAGTGTGGTGGAGACATTACATCAGAATTTCAGGCAAATAAGAGACCACAAACAAATAAGAAATACAGTTACAGTGTGTTGTAACTACCATGACAACCGCCATACTGGTTCAACACCAATTTCCAAAAGTGGATTTTACAGTGTCGTCTCTCTTGTTTCTTTCTTCTGGGAGGAAGGCAGCCAGTATGTAAGTGCGAAAACCACATATAATACATATTCATATATCAACATTCTTTTATTCTAGTGAAGTGTTTTTTAGGTAAAGTTAAGGCCCGCATCAAAGTCTACAAAACTAGAGTGTCTGGAAAATGGGCCGCATCAAAGTCTACAAAACTAAGAGTGTCTGGAAAATGTCATTTGGCTGCAAACTTTTTCTTAATACTGTATATACGGTTTCTTCATTTTATGGTAATATTATAATTTATCACTGCTGGCAAAGAAAGGTTCTTTATGCAGGGATTTCAGTTTGAAATACGAGCAGAGACAAAAAATATCAGTGAGGCGGACCATGCAAGCCCCCCAACCCGAGCAGAGACAGAAAACGTCGGTAAGGCAGACGACACTTTCCCGGGTTCCCCTCACCCAAGGAGGAACCAACGGGGAGGCAGGTAAGGCACGGAGCGTTTCCGGGCGGAACCGGCCTACCTGTACAGCTACCATATGTCCCTCTCGCTCCCAACCAACGCCGCGCCAGGTACACAGGGAAAGTTACCTAGGCTCCGGCCGGAGCAACCCTCGTCAGGTAACTTGTCCTCACAATTCCCGAGTAGCGCCGTGGGATAGACCACCGTCCGTGCCGGGCTAGAGAAAGAGCAGGCCATCGTCCGCTCCTCAGCCACCATCCCCTGCAGGGTCGCAACACAGGCCATTGTCCGTGTCGGACTAGAGAAAGAGCAGGCCACCGTCCGCTCCTCTCCTGCAGTATACCCCAGGGGTAGTTCCGCGACACCGGCCGCCATTCGTGTCGGGTGTGAGATAGGGCCTCAGCTGCCACTTCCTGTAGGACCGCGACACTGGACCGTCCGTGTCGGGCTTCATGTTGAGCCGGCCAACGTCCGCTCCTCGCCTACAGGAAGTACATTTCCCTCTTCAGGGAGCAGGGTAAAGCAGGCCACTGCCCACTCTTCCCTTGTAGCCCTAAGAGACAGGGGAACCGCCGTGTTGGCATCAGACCACACGGGGGAGGCAGAACAGGCCACTGTCCACTCCTCACCCTCTGTCTCTAGTGCGTTTCCTGAGGAGGACGTCCCTTGCCCGGCCCACCGCCCTTCCTGCGGCCGGGTGGGAAATTCCCTCTCTCCCCACAGAGGTGAGCCCCTGGAGGACCTGCTAGTGAGAATTGTTGATGAGGCCCTCTCAGTAGTCTCGGAGTCCTCGTCGTAAAACCAGTCTCTCGAAGGCTTCCCTGCCTGGCCAAATCCCGACAGAGACGTCGCCGCAGCCCTACCCTGATGGCGACTCGCACCACCGGAGGTTGCCGCCGTCCCACCCCGACGGCGACCCTAAGAGCGAGGGACCACAGCCCCCAGACACACTGGGGCGTGCTAAGGACCCCAGGGCGAGGCCTACCCAACCCAGGAGACCGGGCCTCTACTCCCAGAAGTCGGCACCATTTGGCGCACCTACTCTCCCTCTCCGGCCTTAGCCCAGAGGCCCAGACACCACGTCGGAGCCCGAGGGGAGGTGGGCCTCCTACTACACTGCCTACAGATGCAGCTCGGGAGACCCGGCCCACGACGAAAGTCCCGTGCCTTCTACGGGAGGAACAGTGAACAGTGACTTATTTCCTGCCGGACCTGGTAATGTGAATCGTCCAAGAAATCTTAGTGTCTAGTCCATACCAGTGTATAAGTGCCATGTCTTATAATGTGAATTCAGTGCCCAAGTTATACGTCAATATCCAGTATATCTGTTTTGTACCATCTGTCTTCTGTATTTGTGTAATATCGTATCTCGTTCTGGAGTTGTGAATTTGGTTAATATATGTTTGTCAGTTTGGTCTCAGCCGGGTTTTTATGCTCTGTTCTGTTATTTGTATGCATTGACTCGCCAAGAACCCTAGCATAAGCATACGTATTCGCGGAGCAAGGAGTTGACCCTCGAAAACGTAGCATAACACAGATTTTTTTTTTTTTTAGTTCGACAAGAGTGCAACGTCACGTTACCATGGCAACGATCTGTTGGTTCTAAACAAACATCGGACATTGCGGCATTTACAGTATAGTGTCTCATTTCTTCTCGGAGGATAGCAATCAGTATGAAGTGCGAGAACCACTATATAATGTATTCGTAAATCAACCTTCTCTTACTCTAGTGATGTAATTTTTGGTAAAGTTTAGCGTCAAAGAAAGTCTACAAAACTTTTGGAATGTGTCTCAGCCACTGAGCTCTGTTTATAAATGCAATCAACCTAGCCAGCTGTATTCTTACTTTAGTACCAGTAACTTTTTCTATAGTGGTAGGTGGTGGCGACCATCATCCACTCACTTGATGTAGTGCTGCCTACTTCTTCCTTAGCCTTTATCATTCTTTTTCTGTGCCTGCCCTCCTCTCTTCCTATTTCTCCCATCTTTCCTGTCACTTCTTGTTGCTTTTCTTTCCTTTACAGGTGGCTTTACACTGAGTGACAAGCCAAATGGTTTCCTGTTGGCCAAGAAACCATTTACAACGCTGGGTGGTAACCATATAACCAAACCATATGTGCTCCCTACGTGCCAGCAAGTGGGTTGGTGGAGGGTTAGTGCCCCTCCCCGTAAAACAAATAACTCAAAGTCAAATGGCCACCCCTTACGGGATTATGGCGTCTGGCAATAGATAGAGCAGATTGAACTTTATGATAAATTTCTTGTTATGTACGGTACCCTAATAATACTGTAGCAATGTGATACCATATTTATTGATTTGTGAACATGATTGTCGTCATTGGAGGTGTCAAACATATGCGTGTTTAGAAAATCAAATATTCTCTGAATAGTAATACTGTGCGAGATGTGTAACACACCTGTGGAAACTATAGTGCCATAGGCTGATGTTTTTAGATTTTTTTTCTTTTGCAATGTTTGAAAGCATTTCTCATTTTCACGAAAGATTTTAACAGCTACACTTTCACTTGCATAGAGGAGGTCTCCTCTCTCTCTTGCCGATGCAATAAGTGCTCAAATGCCTTTAGATGCTGATACCAGTGCTTCGTGAGAGGGCTTTTCTCGGCCATTTAACATCCAGTAATAATTTCTTGTGAAATGTAATGCCATATCTCTCCGATGAACTCCTATGCCCATTTTGCATTCGGATGCTGCGCAGTGGACCATACCACTATATTTTCCGGATTCATCGGTTGATTTCAAGTCACGGGCGTCATACGAGGTGCATAAACATGGCGGCCACTACATCAGCGCCGCACTGGTGGCGGGCACACAAACTACATGGCTACGGTCATGATGGTCTGTCTCACTCTCAGGACCGGGGACCGTAAAAGTAAATAGTAGAAGAGGAAAATGAAGCTTGCTCGTGGATATTGTGATTTAAACATTTGTGCAACAGGTTCCGAGCTAAAGAAAACAGTTCTTAAGGCTCTAAGTATCGGGTATCAGACCATTGCTATCAATACAGAGGTAAAGGATAACTTCTCGTCAGAAAAAAAGAAGAGGAAGAAAGGTAAGCAAAATACACTGCTTGCAGCTTTTTCAGTTGAAGGTTTACTATCTATCGCTGAGCCGTAAGTAAGCTCTCAAGCATGTGATAACAAGGCTGCCATTGTTTTATTGTTAACCCCATCAGGAAGTTCAAACATTTTCCATGCTTTTCTCACAACTCGCCATGTTGCATTTAGGACGAACCTCAAGGGTTGCAGTGTTGGCGAAACTGTAGGAGAGCTTCTGTGCATATAATTTTCAGTTGCATTTTCGTTCTTATTAATAAACTGTGTCCTAACTGTCAGTAATGGAGTTACAAACTTGTAGAAATGTGTAACTTCAGTATATTATGTAGCATCATCGGTTTCATATGCAAACCATGGTAACACTAGTCTGCCTACTGTGCTAGGCTATAAGGCTAAGTTGGCTCCAAGGTCAGTCTGTCACAGTTGTTTTGTCCTCACTAACCTGATCTAAGTTGACCTAACCTAACATCAGAGTAACCTTAACCAAACTAACCAAAAAGACTTGGGGGGGGGTTTCAGGGCTGAATTGACCTACTGTATTTCCTGTTATAGGATGCCATTGCTGATGTCAGAAAAGAAGACTAATGCTCTTAGTATAATTTATTTCTGTGGAATTTGTCTGTCAAATAAGTTACTGAATACAGATTTGAAAGATAATTCCTGTTGTGCAGTTATCACCAGCTGTTAATGGGACCATGCCTAAAGTTTGTCCGCAGCATTTTAACTGTGTATTACAGTTAACCTCAAAGTGAGTGCTATCTTTTAACTCTCTTTCAGGGTATATTGATTCTTGTCACTGGACAACATTGCAGTTGATGCAGATTTAAAACCAGTGTGTTCATTCAGTATACCATAAGCTTTAAATCTGTTCATCTGTCTAATACAGGTTGTCTTGAATTTACATCTTTATGGAATGCACTGAAAAAGAATGCTTGTACCTGAAGGGATTAATTATTCAAAAGAACTCAACCCTATCTTCTTTCAACTTTGCCCTTGGGTCTGTCTATTTATTTATCTAGTCCCAGATGCTTTAATCCCACATGGGGTGATCCTTGTCATTTAAAATTGCTCATTGTTCACTGGAATGATACTTTGAAGCCAGATTTTTTTTTTTTTTTTAACCCTGAGCCATACTGGGGAAACCAAAAGCATGTGTATTGCTTAAAAGTATCATTTTGTAAGCATAGCTGCATTGCATAGCAGTCTTAAATGAGGTGGAGTGCCTGATATGTTTTGTCTTTCCAGGTGACTTCCCAAATGTTCCATCACCACCAAAGTTGGACATAACCAAAGATGATCTGCAGAAACACAACGTAACAAAAGAGCCAGTTATTCTCACGCGCATCACAGTCACCTACTCAGATCCAGGCTCTGCATTTCTTTCAAAATATCGTGATACAATTAAGCAGTATGACATCATAGCTTTTACACCAACAACGGAAGGTGCTCTCAAACAGGTACTGAAGAGATTTGTTTTTCTAACAATAGTGGTAGGTGGGGTTACCCACCATCCACTCACTCAATGAGGTGTTGCCTTCAGGTGACTCTACACAGTGTGTTAAGCTAAACAGTTTGCTTTAACCCAGGAAACCATTTCCTTCACTTGGTGGTAACCATACTGTATAAGCAGTTTGTGATGCCCTGTGGTTTAGTGGGTTAACCTCTAAAGTCCATTCATCATCAGTTGATGTGTTTTGGGGCTGTTTTCACAGTCTTCCCCAACTTTTTGAGCTCGAACCAAAAAGCACCTTTGGATTTTACAGTCGCTCCAAATGACTTTCAGGAGCTTACTAACATGGGGATGTCTGCCTGTGTTGATGCAATAGGGTTGGTAGGCAAGTTCTGGGTAGCAAAAGTATGAATGAAGTAAACTAATAGAAGAAAAAGACACCTGACCCAGTACTTTCTATATGTTGACAATATTTAGAAATTAAAATGTGATGAATGTGGCAAAGGGTGTGGCAGGAACATCCACTTCACACGGATCTTACTAATATATTTAAAAATGACGAAGTTCATATGAAGGCAGCAAAACTAACAAATAAGAAACGTCATCGGGATGAAGAGCTAACTAATGGCAACCTCTTTACTTGCCTTCTTGAAACTGAAAGTAGAGTAAGCTGAATCGTGATGAATGCTAAGTACAGTATTGTAAAAAAAGCTTAAGTAAAACTAATTATGGAGAAGTAACAAATGTAAAATAACGTCTAATGGTTGATGGTGTGGTTTATTAACAGGTATAGTATTAGTTCATGAACATGAGGTTTTTTCTAAATGGAGTGTGTAAGGTGTATCAGCTGTTACAGTTGGCTTTAGACATTACTGAATTTATATGAAAATGTGCATTAGACAACGATTCTCGTACGTCTTTTGGGTCTGTTTGTTGTGGAGCCTCCACCAGTCTGCGAAAGGATAGTACAGTATTCAGATACACAGTAGAAAGTCTCACAAAAGTACTCAAACATAATGTTTTTTTCTTTACTTGGTGTGTTATTTACCTCAGCAATATTACACTGGGTATCTAATGTTGAAACATTAATGAAAATATGCTGCATATAATTACTGTATATACGCTTCTCTGCGGGGCAACATAGGATTGGATAATGAATGAATGAATAATTATTCTTTTATTTTCATACTTTTGGGGCCGTCTGTTGGGGAGGCGTCAGGCTCCCCAAGAATGTTTCAGTAATTTGTTCGGGACATCCCAAATGCCGTCCCAAATAGAGGCCTTGGAAGGCTGGTTGGGGGTGATTGTGAAAATGAAAAAGTGTGTTCGGAGGTGAGTAGGCTGTTAGGGACTGCACTGGGGACGACTGTGAAAACGGCCCTTAGACAAGGTACATTCAGTCCGATCCACAACGATTTAGTAGAAGCCACAAAAAAACCGAGAGAGGTTGCCATGCCTCTTTGATGATGGAAATGGAAACAGCAATATCTGGTGGTGTCTGGCATGATTGGTCTCCTGAGATGGAGTGGGAGGCCCCCCTCCCCCCCTTGGCCATCTCTCCACCTCCCTCTGCCCCATTGGATCCTCCTCTCACTGTCTCCTCCCACCCAAATGACCCTCATACCCCCTCTGTACCATTGTGGGGGTGTTTAGCAGACATTCCCTCCCTGTTGAGGCCCCCCTTCCACCTCCCAGGGCCCCCCCTCCACCTCCCAGGGCCCCCCCTCTGCCCACTCCACCACAAACTGTCCCATTAGTTCTTCATCTGACTGTTACCTCCCACCCAAATCAAGCAAGCCAAACACCACACCATTGTGTCATTGACTTACAAGCTATTACCTTCGACCTGTTTTATGCAAAGGAATGTATTTTATATATCTTGTTAGTTATTTATGTAAGGTTATTAGTGAAAGAATATCAGTTTCTTTGTATAATTTACCCATGTGTAATCTGGTTCGGGAGATGTACCGGGTAGATTTTTTTTTTTTTAGTTATTTATTTGTATTATCATAATGTTTTTCTTCATTTGTACAATTCAATATATATATGAATATTTTTCTTACTGAATGATTTACTTACTTGGTGAATTGATATATTTTTATGTTGCATGCAAAGGTAATATTTTCCCCTTTTTTTATGCTCACTCATACAGCTTGTTTCACACCTGGGCACTGTTTCATGTTGATTTGGGTGATTTTTGTAAGGTTATATGGTGAAAAATATGTACAGTATATGCCAAGATTTTCCTATTTTCGTTCATACGTGATTGGTAACTGCTTTACAGTATTATATCACGGTCGATCATTTGGTAACCATTAGGCCTGTGGGACTGAGGTTGGCATTTTCAGGTGTGTAAATTCAAACTCTTCAGATCGGTAAGAGAAAATTTTACCTTGGTGAAAGTTGAAAAATTGATGCCTTTTTGCGGCTGGTGTGACAGTCAGGCCTGGAGATTTGCGGACTCTAGGGATTAAGGCACTCCAACTGGATGAGACCTGTTAGGGTTTACATCTGATGGATGGCTTGAGTTTATTGCTCACATAATGCCACACGGGAGTGACTTAGGCTGGTCTCCCTCACCTTTAATGTTGGGACTGAGCAGCCTAGCCCAGGATGCCTAGGCTCTTCATAGGACAGAAATGTACTGTGCTGGATGATCGATGGATGATGGAGTTGATATGTAAGCTACTCTCCTTCTGTGACCACCCATTTTATATTAGGAATTAGGGTTAGTATATGAAAATGGGCAATTGTGAATGGCTGTGTATATGGTCCACATCAGTGGGTATACTGTTGGATAATTCCCCTACATTTGTGCCCTTGCCATGTCTTAGGTGTGATTTTTAACGTTGGATTGATAAAGGTGGGGGCACTTACCATCCACTCACTCGATGTTGTGCTGCTTCGAATGTATGCCTCTTCCTCCCTTCCTTCTTCTGTCTTTCTTTCCTTCATTCTTTCCTCTTCCTTCTGCTTATGGGTGACTCTACACTGAGAGACAAGCCAAACGGTTTCCAGTACACCAGAAAACCATTGACTACACTGGATGGTAACCATATAACCAAATTATGTTACCTAGTGGTTTAGTGCTCCAATTGGTTTGAGCCAGTGCAGATTTATATATCCAAGGGGTGGTTGGGGTTTATTGCTCATGTAATGCCACTCAGGGATGAGTGAAGCTGGCCACACTCATCTTAAATGTCAGGACCAACTTGCCCCTATGCTCCTGATGGGGCAACATAGGATTGGATGATGGATAGATGGGTTGATGAATGATAATGTGAATGTAAACAGCATAAACTGTATATTTTTTCATTTACTGGTAGTGTCATATAATGTGTTTATGTTTACTGTCAACAGGTAAGTGTAACTTATCTAGTCATTTTTAGATATGGCTTTAATTTCAGATTTTCCTTTTAGTTATTTGCTAATGAAAGTAGAACTTTCGTACAAGTATTCAATAACAATTTAATTATTACATTTCTCTGGTTTATTCCAAATGTTTGTAATTCTGTGCTTTGATTTCCTTCAAGCAGTATTCTGTAGGAAATGTGTGTGCAAGTGACAATTTTCTCTTGCTGTTTTGCAGTGAAACTAGTTTAGCTGATATATTTTTTTTTAACATATATGTTTCTCAGGATCTTCACATTGTCTTTTTGACAATTTCAGACTGTTACACAGACTCTAGTGGATGTAGATATAATATCTCTAGATCCTGAAGAGCGTGGGACACGTTTTGCTCGCAGACTGTTGCGTTTGGCAGTGGAAAGAGATATTTACTTTGAGGTAAGACCCTTTCTTCTGTCTTATGTACAATATGTACTGTAGTTAAGTGGGCATCTGGTGATCTGGTGCACTCATGTGCTGCTGTTAGTTATTTTGCTAGGGATGGAGGATGAGCTTTGACTTAAATCTTGTGGACTATGGTTGCTTAGCTTCAGGCCCTTGTTATTCCAAAATGGGTACAGGTAGTCCCCATTTTACGAAGTCAACTTACAAATTTTTGACTTTACAATATTGTACTTTAAATACAGTTGTAAGTAAAGTAGCTACAGACCACCCTATACAATACTTGCCCTCCTCCTTCACTACATAATATATCCATTGGGCAAAGCTTTTGACAACAATAAAAGCCTAGGGTCAAAGTTCTTACCAATATACCTTTTGCTGTATAGCCATGTCAATAAGACCATTAAAGTGCGCTTTGCGAGCGTGTGACGAGCAGGTGAGCGTTTATACATATGCCTCTCATCATAATTTCATCTTGGTGTACACTTTCAACATTTCTGTTGTGGTGCTTGAAGAATAACTGAGCTTTTAAACTGATTTCATAGTGGTGCATTTCACTTGAAGCCCTTGATACATTCCCTTGGAAAAATGGGATTCCAAGGGGTTTCTTTGGGCTTATGAGTAAATGTACTGTATAGCAAAAAACCAAATTTATTGAATGTATCTACTACCTGCAGAAAGAATCTCTTCTCTATCTCATGTAGTAGAAAAGTTATTAGCCTCTGAAAACCATTGTGGTCAGGCCATCTCATGTTGGGCAGCTCATTTCTTAGCTGAATGTAGAGTAAACTGCTGTGCTTGCCCACTCATAAAAATATAATTTTAAGTATAATCTTGTTACTGCCAGATGATTTTATTCAGCTTGGCAAATACACTTTAGACTGAAAGGCATGATGGTGTTCGTTTTGCTTATTTCTCAGTTGAATGTAGAGTAAACCGCTGTGCTTGCTAGCTCATAAAAATATAATTTGAATTATAATCTTGTTACTGCCAGATGATTTTATTCAGCTTGGCAAATACACCTCAGACTGAAAGTCATGATGGTGTTCGTTTCATACTCTTTCTGATGGTGTTAAAGAAGGATATATCCAACTCCCTCAGTTCTTAAACTATCCTAAACAGATGAAGTTCCCCAGCAACTAGTAAGGCTAGATTAGATTACTGTACATCACTGGGTTGAAAGGATAAAAAATAAATGCAAATATTGGTGGTACAAAAATACAACCACAATCCCTGGACAAAAATAAATTCCCTGCTACCCCCTTTGAGGTGGAGGGGTGGAGGGCCCTGAGGATAGTTGTCTCGAATTAACCCCCTGAAACCAAGGATGCCATTTTCATTGTACTTTTGCTATCTTCAGAATTTTTTATTCATTTAAGGAAAAGTCTGAACTGTAGGCTTTAGATATAGCTTTCACAAACCACTTCATTACTAAGGTTGTTTCATGTTAACCTGGCTCAGATTTTTGCCTTTTTGTAACATATTTATAGTCTTCTTACAGCACTGCCTCATGATTAACATCACAACCCCTAAAGACCACAAATCTCCCAGCCCCCCCTGTCCTCAGATCCACGAAAAGGGTCTGATTTTTTAACTTTTACCAAGGTAAATTTTTTCTTACAGATTTCAAGAGCTTGAATTTACACACCTGAACATGTATGTTCACTTTCATATGACTTATGGTTGCTGCAATATCGATTGTCAAAGAACGTCAGTAATAAAAATTGTTACCCCTTGTGTATATATAGAGAGAGAGAGAGAAATTGTATCAAAGTAAATATTGGTCTTATAGATTTGAAGAGCTTGATTTTACACACCAGAAAATGTATACTTCACTCTCATATGTCTAATGGTTACTGCACAAGCAACCATCAAAAATATAAAAAAAATAGTCACTCCTCCTTATGAGTGAGAATGGGACGTCCTTTGAGAATCAAGGGGGAATAGGGAGTGTAGGGTGGCATCAGGAGGGGGGGAGGGGAAGGGAGGGTATATGTCTGCCACACACATCCAGTATGGTCTAGAAGGGGTATTGGGGGTTGTTCGGGTGGGAGAGGACACAGAAGGCAGGATCCAATGGGGCAAAGGGAGGTGGAGAGATGGCCTGGGGGGAGGAGAGGGGGCCAGATCATGCTTCCCACCACCTAATCTTTTAGTTCTCATTGGCCAGGTCCCATATGCTGTACGTCATAAAAGAGGCGGTGCTACCTACCACCAGTTTTAGGTAGCCTGAGACATTTTCCGTAACTGTCACTTGACAGCCATAGGTCTTTAGGGGTTCAGTGTTATCTACTATTACAACTCTGTATTCAAAATGGAGAGATAGTAATTTTAGGCCAAGTTAGATTAAATGGGTGTAGGGTGTTATCTTAAGCTGAATAGAAAGTGTCAGGAGGTAGCAAGACTGTATACTCTTCAGAGTGAAGAGGTTGAAGGCACTTGTATCCATTGTTCATCATTAGTCTCCAGTGTACAGTTTGGGGTAAAAGTTATCATAACATTTCATCTCTCTGCTTTCCTCAGTTAACTAACCATCCTAAGCTGAGAGAGGTTTGGTACGTTTCTCTGTCCACAGATTATTCAGGAAAGAAAGTGAAAGACATGCCCTAAAAGTAAAGCAGAAGAGGTGAAGGGCTTGGTATCTCTTTCGGTTGATAAATTACAACTGTGTCAGCTCGAGATGTATGTATGTTAAGTTCAGGTTTGTGAAGGTGGCAGCGATTGTAGCGTATGCACTGTGTGATGACAGGAATGAGACAGAGAAAGACAGGTTTTGAGATGGATAAGTAGTAGGAGGAATGTCCAGGGGTTATAAAGTTTTTGAAATGGGGCAACATGAATGGAAGAGTGGGCACTGGTCCTGTGAATGATATAATGGGTAATAATGGAGTACCAGGAGAGAATGATAATGGGAAGTGACTGAAAGGCATGTGTCAGGAAAGGAAGCTGTGCATTTGTAATTCTTATATCAAACACAATGATGTACATAAATTTACTTGGTACAGAGGGAATGGCGATCATGTTGAAAGGAGCCTGATTGATTACATGCTTATACAGAAATCGATGCTGGGTACTGTTGCAGATATGAGGGCAGCAAGAGGACGAGGTGGAGGTTTGTCAGATCATGTGATTGTGGTATGCGCAATCAAGCTGAGAGGAGTGAGGTGGACCAAGATAGAGAGGAGCAGTCAGGGAGAGAGACTGAAAGTGGGGAAGCTGAGGATCAAAGAAATGGCAGATGAATATAGGGCCAAAGCAGGGGAGGAGTTAGAATCAGTGAATTGGAATTAAATGATTCTGGACAGCCTGTGGAATACATACAGGGATTACTTGGTTAGGAATGCAAAAGTGATGTGTGGTGTTGCAAGAGTAACAACAAAGAAAGGTACAGCATGGTGAGATGAAGAGGTTAAGAGAGCAGTGGAGGAAAAGAGGAAGTGGCTAGAGTGGGTACAGGACAGGGGTTCAGTTGCAATAAGAAATGAATATATTGAGAGCAAGAAGCATGTAAAGAGACTAGTGAAGAAGAAATAGAAGGAGGTAAATGATGACATTGGAGAAAAATGAATGCAAATTACTCTGAAAATAGGAAGTTATTCTGGAAAGGGGTTCAGAAGCGTAGAAGTGACAGTGGAAAGAAATGTGAAAGTGTAAAGATGTAAGTGGTAGATTATTGTCTCATAGGGATGAAGTAAGGACTAGATGGAAAGAATATTTTGAAAATCTGATGAATGAGAATGGAGATTGCAAAGCAACTGTTAACATGATTGGTTCTGGGGAGTGTACAGAGAAGGAATGCAGTGCCAGGAAACATGACACTCACAAGGGTGAAGAACGCTTTGAAGTGGCTGAAAAATGGGAAAGCAGCTGGGGTTGTTGAGGTGCATGCAGAGACGATTAAGTGTAGTGGGGAGAGTGGAATGAAATGCATGTTGGAGACATGTAAGAAGGCATGGATGAGTGAAACTGTGCCAGTAGAGTGGAAAAAGGCAGTGATTACTCCTGTACAAAAATAAAGGTGAGTGAAGTGAGTGCAAGAATTATTGTGGCATAAGTATATTGAGTGTTGTAGGGAAAGTACAGTATATGGAAGAATTATTATAGAGAAAGTAAGAGAGATATCAGAAGTCCTAGTGAGTTATGAACAGGGTTGCTCTAGGAGTGGTAGAGGATGTGTGGATCAAATATTTGCAGTGAGACAGATAGTGAAGATGTGTGAGAAGGACTATAAGGTGTTTATGGCATTTATGGATCTGGCAAAAGCATATGACAAATTAGACAGAGAAGGATTGTGGAAGGTTTTGCACATGTATGGTGTAGATGGTAAGCTCCCAGGTGCCATCATGAGTTTTTATGATGGTAGTGAGGCGTGTGTAAGGGTAAATGGGCATTTAAGTGAATGATTCACAATCAGTGTAGGTGTGCGATTAGGTTGCGTGATGTCCCCATGGTTGTTCGGTATATACTGTACACTATATGGATGGGGTGATTAGAGAAGTAAAAACAAGAGTACAGTAATGGAGAGAGGGATGGCGTTGGTAATGGATGGAATATCTCAAATTTGTTGTTTGCTGATGATGAAGTAGTACTTGCAAGTACTGGACAAGAACTTGGTATACTGGTGCAGAGTTTTGCTAGTGTCTGCGAGCGCTGTGCCTTGAGAGTAAATGTAGAAAAGAGTAAAATGATGGTTACTGATAGAGAAGGTGACTCCCAGTGTGGTGTTACAGTGAATGGAGAGACTGAAATTGGTGAGTGAGTTCAAATACCTGGGTACAGTGATAGAAAAGAGAGGAAAATGTGGAAGAGAAGTGAAAAGTAGAGTGACACGAGGAAGAAAAGTAGCTGATGCTATGAAGGCCATGATAAGAAACAGAGGCATCAGTGTTGCAGCTGAGTGAGGCTTACACAAGAGTTAGTGGCAACTTTAACATATGGATGTGCGGCTATGGTGTGGCATGAAAATGAAAAGTCAAGAGTGAGAGCAGTGGAAATGGAACTGCTAAGGAATGTATGTGGAATACAGAGAGTGGGTAAGATATGCAATAATGTGATATGTGAAAGATGCGGAGTGAGGAAGTCTGTGGAAACCAGAATCGAAGAGAGTGTACTGAGTTGGTTTGGTCATATGGAGAAAGAGTGGTGAAAAAGGTATATCTGAGTGAATTTGAAGGAGGGAGGAGGCGAGGTAGGCCAAGAAGAAGGTGAAGGAATATGGTGGATGAGTTTATGATTAAGAGAGGTATGGAAGTTGGTGAGGCAAAGGGACTGACAAGAAACTGAGCTGGCTGAATGAATTTTGTGCGGAGAAGCACATAACCAGGGATTTGGCACCTGTTTGTAATGTGTCAGCATTCGGATTGACTCTGTCAGATAGGTAACGTGAAGGTAAGGAACATGGTATCCTCTTCCCCCTCCACCTGATGGAGCCGGGATTTTGAGGGCTTGCATGATGAAGTGGGAAAGGAGATCTGGATGATGATGATAATATTATAAAATAGACTTTGTGTTAGTGATTTCGCTCAACTGTAAGCTAATGTAAATGTTCTAAGCTCGTTTGAAGGGCTTGGTAAGCTTGGCTAGGCAATGATGTTTGGTTAGGTGTATTAAATACATTTTTGAGTTCAGAAAAATTCCACGTACAATCAGTTTCTCGAAATGTTACCCGATCGTAAGTTGGGGACCACCTATCCTCAGTTGATGATTTAACATTTTGTTTTTTGCTTTTCCCATTTCTGGATCCTGCCCTCTGCATAGAAATATTTGCAAATTGGGTAGGATGATGACAAGCCATCCAAGAGAAACACAAACTTTACAATAATGTAATAGCTGAATGTTACTGAGTTTCTGTTTTTTAATTTATTTTATTTTATTTTATTTTATTTTTTTAAGGTAAGCTACAGTCCATGCATTCTGAACTCCAGCAGTCGGAAGAGCACCATCACCCTGTCCCACATGCTGCACCAGGCCTCACGCTCAGCCAACATCATTGTCACTAGCCGAGCCAGGAGTGCTGACCAACTGCGCCATCCATACGACATTATGAACCTCGGCCGATTCCTTGGTCTGACTGAGGCGGGTGCAAAGGAGGCCATAATATCAATGTCCCACAATGTTGTTTACTGTGCTGCTGCCCGCCACAAGGGTGCCAGCAAGTGTCTGGCTCAGGTTACTGTCTTAGGTCAGGATAATTGTGAAACTAAGTTTGAAGGACTGGATAATGCCAGAAAGTACTTAAAATCAAATCGTAAGAAAGCCAGAGTGAAGTGATTTGTTGTAGGTGGTGATAACCATCATCACTCTTTTGATATAGTGCTGCCTATTTCTTCTCTTCACCTTTATCATTCTTTTTTTCTGCATCTGCCCTCCTCTCTACCTGTTTCTCCCATCTTTCCTGTCAGTTTTTATTACTCTTCTTTCTTTTTCAGGTTGCTTTACATTGAATGACAAGCCTAATGGTTTCCTGTTTACCAGGAAGGAAACTATTGACAGTGCTGGCTGGTGACCACATAACTAACTCACACTTGTTTCCTACGTTTCAACAAGTGGGTTGGGGGAGGGTTAGTGTCCCTCCTCGTAAAACAAATACAGTAACTCAAAGACGAATGGCCATGCCTCACGGGCTTATGGTGTCTGACTGTTGATAGATATGATTGAGTGTATATGGATGCTGCATTGAACGCAAGTTTGAAGGGCTGAGTAATATGTATGATCAAATATTTAAAAAATAGAATAAAACATTGTATTTAGATGCTGTAGTATGATGGAGGGGATGTGTTTTGGGAAGTGTGAGCATGAGTGGCAGTGTATGTGCTGTATAAGTAACATTGGGTAAGAAGAATTTGTGAAGTGGTACCAAACACTGCAGTACTCCCAAATATTACTGGATAGTTATTTTATTTTCTCACATATGGAATAGTCAGTAGATTTTAATTTTGTACTGTATTCATACTAAAAAAGAAAAATTATGTATAGCGTTTACATACTGGTATAAAAAGAAAAATTATGTATAGCGTTTACATACTGGTATAAAAAGTATGTCAGGGGCCTTAAGGGGTTAGAATCCTTTGCAATTTATTCTACATTTACTTCACATACGGTATCGCTACATGGTTACTAATACCCATCATCTTTGCTGAATATATGCCAAGATTATCTCATTTAGGACTGATGGTACAGTATTCATAGGGGTGATTTTATGGCATGGTGGGTGTTTGGGAGTTTGAGTCAAAACTTTTTACAAAACTGAAATCCCCAAACTTTTTGTGCCTTAGCAGGGATTGGTACTGCATCCCTTTGGTCTGCAGTCTACTGTTCCACGACCACCTCGGAGTGTCACCGGTGTACTGTATGCCAGACCTTTTCACTAGACCTATTAGTTACCTATTCTCTCCAACACCATATTCACATCTACATATCCCATACCTGTCTCGCTGATGCTTAAGTTCTGACAAACAAAGAAATAGCATAAATTTGGGAGAAGTATCATCAGCATGCCCAGTGACAAGGGCCGCACAACCGGTCACACGTTTTTTATGCTTTTGGAATACTGACCACCTCACAAGCATAACCATGTGCACATAAAATGTTTCCTTTATAGGTGTGCTTTGCAGATGCACCTATTGAATAGCTAGTCATTCCATCAACTACCACGTTAAAAATCTCATGCCAGACCCATGTCATGTGCTTTACCATTCATATTTCATCCCACAAAACTCATGTACTGTACTGTAGTACATTTTGCAAAGAAGATGATAGCTTTTATGTTAAAAGATATATCCCAGACTGAAAGTCGGTTGTTGAAAACTACTTGCTTGTAAAGTTTTCAGATTGGTCACTCCTCAAGGATAAAGGTGTCTAGCAATAGATATACAGATAAATACTTTTCAAGTAAAGAAAACTGTTCATTTATACATGTACAGTACCTTGGTATGCAAATTATATATATTTTTTATATGCATTGTTCATATGTACGACTGAAGGAAAGAAATAAAACATGATACAGTATTAGAAAGGATTATTGTCTGTAAGGCTCCATATGTTTTCTGCAAATAGTTCAATGTAATCAGTATCAAGGGCCAATTGTCAGCTCATTACCAGTATGAATTTACAAGGCAGTAAAAACATCATACTGTATGTTTAACAATAAATACTTTTTTGAACAAGATATGTATTGTCCAACAAAATCAACACATGTTGGGTTGTCTCTTAGTCAGCATCAGCTGAAGTGCATTTCATCAGTTATCATTAATAAAAGTGACTTATGTACCAGTGGCTGTGGAATAGCTGGGAGAAGGAGGAAGATGAGAAGGGAAGAGCTGATCAGTAGGTTGGAAGTAGTGGAAGTAATGAAGAAAGTCAAAGTAGGGAAAGCCTCAAGAATTAATGGAGAGTGTGGTGAAATACTTAAGCATGGGGGAGAGATATTAATAGAATGGCTATGTAAGATCTTCAGATTGGCCTGGGATGAAGGTAGAGTCCCGGAGGATTGGAAGTCACGTATAATTATTCCCAAGTACAAAGGAAAGGAAAAAGAAGCGTTTGGTAATCACATGGGAATTTGTCTTCCTAATGTAATAGATATTATCAGAGTTTGGGAAATAACAGAGGAATTAGTTGGAGAAGAACAGGGAGCTTTTAATTAGGGAAGAGGTTGTGTTGATCAGATATTCATCCTAAGGTCTTTCTTGGAAAAGTTTCTAGAGAAAGGAAAGAAGTATGTGGCCTTCATGGATTTGGAGAAAGCATGTGACAGTGGATAGACAAGGAATGTTGAACATATTAAGAATAAGTGGATTAAATGGGAAGCTATTGAATGCCATGTAGTGTATGTATGAGGGCGCTAAAGATTGCAATGCGTGTGGATGGTGAACGAAGTGATTTTTTCCATCTGAAAATTGGATTGAAACATGTGTCATTCCTTCATGGTTGTTCAATCTGTAAAAAGATATAAAAGGTAGGGCAGTGGATGTTGGACCAGCCCTAATGAGAGAGAGCAGTGTTTGGAAACTTCTTGTTCTGTTGTTTGCAGATGATACTCAATTGTTAAGTGAAGATGAAGGGGAACTGCAAGGCTTTGTGAATGAGAGTGGGAGACTGTAGGAAACAGAATCTAATGGCGAATTTAGGAAACAGTAAAGTTATGGTCTTCGAGAGAAACGAAGTCACTGAATGCACAGTGAGCTTGGATGGTGAGGAAATGGAAAATGTGAGAGCATTTAAGTACTGTACTGGGGTATTATGATGAGTAAGGATGGAAGTTTAGAGGATGAAGTGCTTCAAAGGGTACAACATGGCAGAAAGGTTGCGGTTCTTTGAAAGAAGTGATAAGGGCATGGAAGAAAAAAGTAGTTGCATGAAAGTATTGTGATACCAACTCTGACACATAGTAGCGAAGCTTGGCTCTTGTTGGGAGGACACAAGTCAAGAGTGAGAGCAGTGGAAATGAGTTACTGTATTTGAGAGGAGCATGTGGAGTTACCTGGAAAGATGGACTGACAAATGAGTAAGTGAAGGATGGTTATGGTGTATCAGTATCAAGGGACCTATCAAGGAAGGGGACAGGGTGGCTCAGTGGTAGAGCGCTTGATTGGAGACTAAAGGATCGAGAGTTCACGCACCACCCGGGTAGCTGCCTTTCTGAGAGAGGTAGTGCTCTCCTGTCACCTAGCAAGGCTATATGATCTGTCAAGGTCTAGCTCTGGGAATTCATTCTCTTAACTGTGGAGGGAGACAGGGAAGAGTTTCTCTGGTGGGCAAGTGTGTGACATGCACAACGTGAATAACTTATTTTAACGTGGTTCTTATTTGTTCCCATTGTGTAATCTTGGTAAATTTCAGTGGCATTAGGTACAGTGAGGAAACTGGACCCATTGAGGATCCCTTGACAACACATCTTGAAATACAAGAGTTAGGGGTTGAGGCTGCAGACGACGCGACGGCCAGTGCAGATGACACCAACCCCCCCAACCCCCCCAGTACCACCGGGGGTCTACCACTGACACTGAGCAGCTGGAAACAGGAATGGTGCACCTGTATCCCTCCCCGGCGCCCCTCTTACTCCCAGGTGATGCCCCGGAAAGGTAGCAGTCGCCGGTGCCTAGTCTCCGGCCGAAATTCCACTTGCCAGGTAAGGGGTGGAGTTTACAACTCCACGCAACGCCGCGGTATTGGACATTGTCATACCGGGTAGGGGGCAGAACCGGCCATAGTCCATTCCTCAGTTGCATCCCCGCTGCAGGGCTGCGGCACAGACACGTGTCGGTCGGGCAGGACAGGCCACAAGTTGTCCGACTCCTCTAGTCGTTCCCTCCAGAGTAGCACTGCAGTACCAGCCACAAGCCGTACTGGGTACGAGGCAGGATCAGCCATAGTCCATCCCTCTGCTACTAGTCCTCTCAGCTCCCCGGTACGGGCCATTAGCCGCACCAAAGCTACGACCCCCTGTACCACTACGACGTCGGCCACTAGTCACCTTAGGCCAGAGGTAGAGCAGGCCACTAGCTGCCCTGCAGCTGCAGTCCCCTGCACCACCATGATGTCGGCCACTAGTCACGTCAGGCCAGAGGTAGAGCAGGCCACTAGCCACACTGAAGCTGTTGTCCCCTGTGCCACCATGACGTCGGCCAATAGTCACGTCAGGCCAGAGGTAGACCAGGCCACTAGCTGTACTGAAGCTGTTGTCCCCTGTGCCACTACGATGTTGGCCATTAGTCACGTCAGGCCGGAGGTAGAGCAGGCCACAGGCCACTTCACTCCCACAGGAGATCCTGCAGCCAGAGAGGACCCCTCCCCAGAGCCGTGGCAAGGCCTCACCTGAGGCCTTGGTTCCCTACAACTCTACCAGTGTGAACAGCGGCCGAAGTGGAGCCCCAGCAGACCCCGCAGCCGATGTCGGGCCCTGTCCACTACTCCCCTGGCCCGCGGTCCCTGTGTGATGACCCTGACGGCGACGCCGCCCTCCAGCCGTTGCCGCAGTAAGCCACCCCAGGTTCCAGTACCCTGGGTCCTCAGTCACCCCAGAAGTTGCCCTGAACACCAGGGCGCGACTTAACTGTGGGTGGGCGAGACCTCTCCGAGCCTCTTCCAGACTTGACGTCAGGCCCGTCTCCTGGCTCTCTTCGGGCCGAGCCCCTAGTCCCATGACTACGTGTGGGGCCTCGTCCAGGGGCGCATCACTCTGCCTTTCCTCCAGACGGAGGGATCGACCTGTGGCCCACCAGTGATAGTGAAGTGAGTGGACTTTACCTATGTGTGAGCTTTCTAGACCCAGATATATATGTGCATTAGTTTATACTATGTGAGTGATTCCCTACTGTATATTCTAGCGATAAGTGACCAGGAGCCCAAGTGTAAGATTGGACGAGCCTAATAGTAACTTTGGCCTAATTTATATCCCGAGTAGAGTCCCGCACATCCCCTATTGAATGAAATGCCACAGTGACCAACAGAACAACAATATTATGCCGATCGTTCCATTCCCTTGTTTATTAAAACTCTCCCTCCCCAGTGCACTGCATGCAAGCGAAACACCTCAGTGGCTAACAGAAGGAAAAGATATTATTCCCATCGTGCCTTCCCCTTGTGTATTAAACCTCCATCCACCCCAGTGTCCGGGCACATTAGTTAGGGTATGTCTGGGCATCTCCAAATGTCCCGCTAGAATACCACAGTCCCCCATTCAGTGATCACCGCGCGGCCGACTCTACCTGAGATAGACTTCCGGCCGGCAGTGTTTATGACACATGTGTTAACGTAATTCATATACCAGTGCCGTCAAGTGCTATACGAGATTGGGAAATTGTAGTAAATTCATTCCTGTGTTCTGAATCATAAGTGTATTTCATGTGTCATAAGTGCTGGGTAAATATTACCATGCTTTCTACCAGCCGGTACAGTGACAGATTTCCAGTCAATCAAAACCTTGTGTCAAAGTCCATCTCCCGCCGAGACAACACCTCCACCACTGTTCTCGGTGGGACCAGCTCTCTGCAGCAGTGTTTCCGCCGGGGAGGATGGGCCTGTCCTTTACCGGAGCAGCCCTGTCCGTCCACCAGGAGGTTAAGGGTCCCCACTTCACCCTTCCTCCCTCCACCAGGATCGGGGCTTACCCTCCCACCACTGTGACTGGGCCTTTCCCCCCTGGGCCTCCACCTGCTGCTGGGGAGCTGGGCGAGCGGGGGTATCGCGGGGCGACACCACTGCAGTTCGTCGGCGCCCGACCATTGGCGCCGCGACTCCTTGGCGCCACACCTTCGCGCCGAGGTTTCCACTCTGCCCCCTCCCCCCCCTCCCCCCCCCCCCCCCACGCCAGCGTCCTCTGTCGCCATGCAGGGGACGCCCCCTTGTTTACTGCATCACTCTGACGGGCTCTCCACCCTGAGCCCGTGTCACATTCAGTGTGACATATCTACACACAAGCGCTGAATGACCTCTCAGGTCCCAGTGCTTGGCCTTCGGCCTAAATTTCATATTCCATTCCATTCCATTCCATATCTACACACACACTGTTAACCCATCCCCGGCCTACCCAGCCTGTAATATATTTGTTGATGTATTATTGCCTCCGGGAAGATATTTGTAATACATGTGTGTAACAGTCACTGCCTTGTTTTTGTGTCCAGTCCTATTCCTTAGAGTTACCGACCCGGTCTAGAATAGGGACCCGCTGTAGCCTGCGTATTTGAGGGCAAGAAACCGACCCGCAAATACGTAGCATAACACATCTGCCCACCTGACTTCTTAGTGATCTACAGTAGTTAGGATGACAGCTAGACGTCTACAACATTATTGTCAAGTGTGACCACTAGACTCTTCACAGACCACAGTAATTTGAGACAAAAA
>JAGKTI010000266.1:33872-57914 GCA_018397915.1 Birgus latro
TGTGGCAAACTGCACATGGCCACTCTCCCTCTCCTCTGATTGTACCGCCACCAACCCTAGATATCATCACTTTTGTTTTATCTGCATTTACCCTTAAGCCCTTGTGCCCCATACCATCTCTCCACTTCTTAAATCTTTCCTCAGCCTCCCCTTCATTCTCAGCAATCAACACCAAATCATCAGCATACAACATCTCCCATGGGAGTCCATCTCTGAAGTCACGTGAGAGGGCTTCAAGCACCATGATAAACAACAAGGGACTCAAAACTGACCCCTGATGCACACCAACATTCACGGGAAACTCATCACTCAAAGCTCCATTCACCCTTACCTGAGTGTGAGCACCCACGTACATGGCCATAACCACCCTAACCAGCCACTCTTCCAACCCTAGCTTTCTCATTGCCCACTTCACCACCTCTCTAGGGACTCTGTCAAAGGCCTTTTCCAAATCAACAAAAACAAAATACAATTCCCTTTTCTTTCCAATATATTTTTCCTGAAGCTGTCGAACAATGAATATGGCATCAGTGGTCCCCCTGCCTGGCATAAACCCAAACTGCATCTCATTGATATTCACTCTTTCTCTAATCATACCTTCTAGAACTCTCTCCATTACTTTCATTATCTGATCTAAGAGCTTTATACCTCTGTAATTTCCCCTTTCCAGGGCATCACCCTTCCCTTTGTACACATTTACAATTACACTCTTCAGCCAATCATCTGGGACCACACACTCATATATAATCCTATTTATCAGGTCAGTGACTAACCTCACCCCAATATCTCCTGAGGCCTTCAACATTTCGGCAGTCATCCCAGACACACCTGCCGCCCTCCCCACCCGCATCCTGCCTATTGCCTCACTCACAGTAGCTGCGTCAATCAAAGGCCAAGGCCCAAACACTGGATCACCAGGCTCCAAACCTTCCCTATCCCAATCAAACTCCTCATTCAACAACCGACTATAATGCTCTCTCCATGCATCTTTAATATCCTCACTGTTTACCACTACCCTTCCTTCATCATTCTTCACACACTGCTTGCCTACAATGTCCCGATTATCTCTCTTCACCTGATTTGCCACCCTAAAAACCATATTTTTCCTTCCTTCATGATTTAGATTATCAAGTAAAAGTCTCTGTGACTCAGACTTCGCCCTGTATACCTCTCTTCTAGCCCTGCGCTTGGCAGCCAAGTACTCCTCCCTGTTACCACCCTTCTTCCATTCCCGGAAAAGCCTTTTCTTCTCCTTAACTGTGGCTTCTACACCCTCATCCCACCACCAAGTTACTTTATGTCTTGGTGGGCCTCTTGTCCAACCGCATAGTGCATCGGTAACTCTCAAGAGGTTGTTCTTAAGGGCTCCATACTGTTCATTATCGTCTCTATCTTCGGCTTCCTGTTCAGCCACCACTCTCCTCATCTCACTATAAAAGGCATCCCTTACTGATTGGTTTCTCAGCTTCCAAGAATTATCATGGCATAAGTTTATTGAGTGTGGTAGGGAAGGTATTTGGAAGAATTATTATAGAGAAAGTAAGAGAGATATCAGAAGTCCTAGTGAGTGATGAACAGGGTGGCTTTAGGAATGGCAGAGGATGTGTGGATCAAATATTTGCAGTGAGACAGATAGCAGTGAAGGCTTGTGAGAAGGACCATAAGGTGTTTATGGCATTCATGGATCTGGATAAAGCATACGATATTGTAGACAGAGGAGGATTGTGGAAAGTTTTGTGCATGTACGGTGTAGATGATAAGCTGCTAGGTGCCGTCAAGAGTTTTTATGATGGTAGTGAAGCATGTGTAAGGGTTAATGTGCATCTAAGTGAATGGTTCACGATCGGTGTGGGCGTGCGGCAAGGTTGTGTGATGTCCCCTTGTTCAGTATATATATATGGATGAGGTGATGAGAGAAGTAAAAACATGAGTAATGGAGAGAGGGATGGCATTGGTAATGAATGGTTATGGATGGAATATCTCAAATTTGTTGTATGCTGATGATCCAGTACTGCATGCAAATACCAGACAAGAAGTTGGTAGACTAGTGGAGAGTTTTGCTGATGTCTGTGAGCGTCGTGCCTTGAGAGTAAATGTAGAAAAGAGTAAAGTGATGGTTATTGAGAGAGAAGGTGACTCCCAGTGCGACGTCACATTGAATGGAGAGAGACTGGAATTGGTGAGAGAATTCAAATTCCTGGGTACAGTGTTAGAAAAGAGAGGAAAATATGCAAAAGAAGTTGAAAGTAGAGTGACACAAGGAAGAAAAGTAGCTGGTGCTATGAAGACCTTGATAAGAAACAGAGGCTTGAGTGTTGCAGCTGCACGAGACTTGCATGAAGGAGTGTTAGTGCCAACTTTAATGGATGTGAGACTATGGTGTGGCATGAAAAGAAAATGAAATGTCAGTAGTAAGAGCAGTGGAGATGGGACTACTGAGCATTGTATGTGGAGTACAGAGGATGGGTAGGATACGAAATAATGTGATTTGTGAAAGATGTGGAGCAAGGAAGTTGTTGGACAC
This sequence comes from Birgus latro, assembly GCA_018397915.1. Lineage (NCBI taxonomy): Eukaryota > Metazoa > Arthropoda > Malacostraca > Decapoda > Coenobitidae > Birgus > Birgus latro. Next base: position 36,397 of record JAGKTI010000266.1, read on the forward strand.
CAGAATCGAAGAGAGTATACTGAGATGGTATGGTCATGTGGAGTGAATGGATAACAATAGAGTGGTGAAAATGGTATAGCTAAGCGAATTTGAAGGAGGGAGGAGGCGAGGTAGGCCAAGGAGAAGGTGGAGAGATATGGTGAATGAATGTGTGAGGAAGAGAGGTTTGGAAGTCAGTGAGACTAGGGAACTGACAAGTGATCGAGCTGGCTGGATGAATGTTGTGAGAAGTGCATGATCAGGGATTTGGCATCCCATTTAACGTGGTGGTGTCCAGATTGACTTTATCGGATACGTTTATGTGGAGCTACAAAACGTGGTGAATGTTTTTGGCATATCTGATAGAGCCAGGATTCTGGGGGCTTGAACGATGAGTGAATGGAAGCGTGGCCCATTGAATTGGGCAAATTTGGGCTCTCTGGACATTGCTACTCCTCACCCTGCCCTAGAGTGGGAAAGGAGGTCCTGATGATGATGATGGAAAGTCTATTTTAGTCTATCTATCTATCTATTGCCAGACGCCACAATCCCGTAAGGGGTGGCCATTTGACTCTGAGTTATTTGTTTTACAGGGAGGGGCACTAACCCTCCACCAACCCACTTGTTGACACGTAGGGAGCCCGTATGGTTTGGTTATATGGTTACCACCCAGTGTTGTAAATGGTTTCTTGGTTTACAGGAAACCATTTGGCTTGTCACTCAATGTAAAGCCACCTGTAAAGGAAAGAAAAGCAATAAGAAGTGACAGGAAAGATGGGAGAAATAGGAAGAGAGGAGGGCAGGCTCAGAAAGAGAATGATAAAGGCTAAGGAAGAAGTAGGCAGCACTACATCAAGTGAGTGGATGATGGTCGCCACCACCTACCACTAAAACTTGCTGCATCCCTCAAGAATTGAACCTGAGTCAACACATCCATCACAGCCATAGCCCAGCATGTTCCTCGTAGTAATTGATACCCAGCCATCTGTATTGATACTTGCAGATGAACAGTTAGTATCAGAAGTATCAATATTTTGGTATCGATACGGGTACCACTAATGATTACATTAGCCACTAGACCACACGGAATTACTGTACACCAACTAGAGGCTAGCGGTTTACGACACCTGTCTGCCTTTTAGTGGGTGGTAAGTACAGTATTGTACTTTATTAAAATTCTTTTTGCAACCTTCATCTTCATTTATTTATCTGTGGATTTTTGGTTGTTTATACTTTGTTTTCTTAGTGTCTAGCATTATATTGGATATTCCCGTGTGTGTTTTGATGTCTAAATAACTGAAAGACCAAAAAACACTACCACAATTAGGAGGGGTACTGTACATCTAGGTAGGGTAATTGTGGATTTTTTGTTTTTTATGCATTGTTTTCTTAGTGTCTAGCATTATACTGGATATTCCCACGTTTGTTTTGGTGTCTGAATAACTGAAATACAAAGAACACTGACATAATTAGATGGGATACTGTACATGTAGGTTGGGTATGGGTAGGGTATTGGTGGTTAGGATATTGCTCCTTATCAGTATTTCGTCCGTATCGGGATACACCGATGGCTCTTTTACATTGGATAATTGAGGGATTGCTGAATAGCACATTTGTTCTAATCCAGTGGAGATCCCTGACCCTTTTCTGCTTTTTTGATGGCCAGGTGTGGTCAGATTGGCAAGTTCATTTGACTAATAACAAGAGAGATTCATTCCTATCTCATAACCAAGGTTCATCAAATATGATTAAACCACAACCAAGAATTAAAGTTGGAGGCATAGCTGAGTTCCATCAGATGAAAACAAACCCACTACAGTATACCTGTAGCTGCCTTGCCGTGGTAGAAAAAACCTCAAGTCATCATCATTGAAATGACACAATGCTTCCTTCTGTTCCAACTTGAGAGACTCCTCATAGGAAAGGGGTTAGGAACAAGCTCCAAATATCCTTCAGTCCATCACTATGAAAGATCTCTTATGAGTTTCATGTAAGGATCTGGTGTTGGCTGGAGAGAGAAGAAAAATCCTTGAGTTGAAAGGATTAAGTTATACCCATTGAACTCTGTGATATTATTCTGTAGGTGTTATCATTATACTTAAGGTTTAGAGAATGGTATCATTTGACATTACAGTACTGTAGTGTTGTAACCGATAAGATTGCCAAACTATGTGTCGCCAATGCAAGTACAGTACAGTATTTGCATTTTTTCTGATACTGGACCAATACCGATTTCTATTGCCAAAGAAACATTGATGTGACTTTTATTGAAGATTTCATTCAATTTTTTGGTCGATTCTTTGTGAAAGAATGTTGTTACCCAGGCACTGTTTTGCACCTTAATGAAGTCTCATTGAAAACTATTAAAGGTTCATTATAATAAGTGGGTAGATGGGAAAGCAGAAAAGAAAAGAAAAAGAACTGAAGGCTGAAAGCAACGAGGTGAGATTGAGGTCTATCTATCTATCTATCTATTGCCAGACACCATAATCCCATAAGGGGTGGCCATTTGACTTTGAGTTATTTATTTTACGGGGAGGGGCACTAACCCTTCACCAACCCACTTGTTGACATGTAGGGAGCACGTATGGTTTGGTTGTATGGTTACCACCCAGCGTTGTAAATGGTTTCTTGGCTTACAGGAAACCATTTGGCTTGTCACTCAATGTAATGCCACCTGTAAAGGAAAGAAAAGCAGTAAGAAGTGACAGGAAATATAGGAGAAATAGGAAGAAAGGAGGGCAGGCACAGAAAAAGAATGATAAAGGCTAAGGAAGAAGTAGGCAGCACTACATCAAGTGAGTGGATGATGGTCGCCACCACCTACCACTGAGAGTGAGGTATTCCACGTATTGTTGGCACGTAAAGGTGGCGTCACACCGGGCCAAAAGTGGCTAACATGCATGCAACTTTTGTGTGGCAAAATGACTAGCAAAGTCGAGTTGCTGTCACATGCGTGTGTTTTTGCGAGCCGAAATGGCTAGCAGTGTTCTCTGCCTTGGTGCCTCATAGTCATTTGTAAACAAACCACCATAGAGTACCCACTCCCTTTTCCTTAGTTTCTGCAACCGAATCACATACTTAGGGGGAAGCGGTGGCTCAATCGGTAGAGAGGTGGCCTGCAGTCCCGACGGACCCAGGTTCAAATCCATGCTGGGGCAGGGACCAGTTTAAGGATTTGAATTTCATGAAATCAGGCTTTAATAATCTACCAGAAGACCCGCCGACATGTCGTAAAAATACCCCCGCTAATACCAATACGCCAGTCCTGTATGAGACAGCCCTAGCATGTATTCAAAATGGACGGTGGGTGTTAGCGCCGAAGTGGTGACATGTAGAGGTGTATGGTTTGTAGGAGGAGTGCTGGGCCTTGATAGCAGGCTGTGAAAGCCTATGCCCAGAGTCGGACACATAAAACAAATAAATAAATAAATAAAAAAATAAATAAAAAAACTTCAGCAACTCCAGAGTCACAGGGCAGTCTACTAGAGTTTTCCTTGCCGCAGGATCTATATCGAATACTGGCTTTCCACTTGTTGTTTTGGAAACAAAACAGAGCCTCCTTGGCTGGTCACCAGAATGTCTGAATATTGTTTTCATATTTCAAGAAAAGAATAGAAATGAATAAAAACCACAAGAGTTAAATTGTATTTACTTATCAGTTGTAGTTAAAGTTTCCTTCTCAGGGATAACAGAATATTTTCTCACCAGTTACAGAATTAATATAGGCTCATTTGAGTTCTAATCCCACCAACAAGGTGTGATCAAACACTGTTATCCATTTCACCATGCAAGCAAAATCTTGCTCAGTGTGGGTCAGTTTAGCTAATGGCTCACAAAACTGGTTTGCATGTTAGCCACTTCTGGCCCAGTGTGATGCCGCCTTTATTGTGATGGTTATGTGGGTTTATGTACACACGTTTTCGAAATAAGCGTGAACTGCCCGCATCCGTTAGTTTTTATATTCTTCATTTATTCGTAATATCTAAAATCACTCCTCTATTAGTGGTCACACTGCCATGTAGTAGAACTTCTGCTTATCAGAATTCTTATATTCCCTTGATTGCATCTCATTGGAACCCACTTCTCCAGAGTGGTTTCCCCCCAAACTTCAGCCTACGGCTGTTCAAGTCCAACTGTTACAGATTTTTTATGAATGGTAGACACCTGTAATCTGGTGTATGGATTTTTTTTTTTTTCCTCCCACTATTCTGTTATTGAGAAAATTAAAAAATTGCTCTCACTGCCTGTTTTCTGCCCAGAGTGGTGGCTGTGTTGGTGATATGTTGTGTTGTTTTGTTTACTGTATAGATATGGTACAGTTATGTAAATGAGTATTTGTAATAACTTATATCTGTTTTTTCCAGCCATGCTATGCTCTAGTAGATGAACTTTTGTGTGGTGCAGTGGGAGGAGAGGACCATCCAGGCTTCTCACACTTGACTGGCTGTGCTGACTGTGTCTTGCCTCCAGACCAACATTCGCTCCAGGTATCACATGCTCACCCTTTACTCTCACAACAGTACTGGTAATTCCGTAACAGAAATACTGTAGCTTTTTGGAAAAGGAAGTTGGCCTATTGCCAGCAAACATCCTTGACTTGAATTTAGGAAAACTTATGGTTGTGAGGATGATATCATGTGTGGAGTGGAACTAAAAATTTTGAAGGCTTGAATTAGCTTAGCTTAACTTAGTTTACTGCCACTGGACACATGAGGAGTCCATTTATGGTGGCACTGTATACCGTGGGTAGTGCAAAGCAGCTTCAACAATCACCCATGAGTCAAATCTTTTATTTCCTTGCACCTGTCTATGGGAAAGGACCCTGATCTGATGCTAGGGTGACACTGTCTTCCACAAGGGGACACCAGTTCCTTGAACAGAGTATGGTCTGTACTGTACCTGTAGGATGGCCATAGAGAAGCAGTTCCTTACCAATGGCTGATAGGTTTGCTGTGCCAGACAGACCAGGGTTACTCCTAAGTATGCAAATCTCCCAGCCCGCCTACCACTGGAACAGCAAAAGGGTTCGATTTTCGACTTTCACCAAGATTAAAAATTTTCTTACAGATTTCAAGAGTTTGAATTTACACACCTGAAAATGTATATTTCCCTTTCATCTGACTAATGGTTAATGGTACTGCAATATTGACCATCAAAGATTGTCAAAAATAAATATTGTTACCCATCGCGAATAGAGAGAGAGAGAGAGAGAAAATGGCACCAAAGTAAATTTTGGTATTATAGATTTGAAGTGTGTGATTTTACACACCAGAAAATGTATATTTCACTCTCATATGTCTAATGGTTACTACATAATCGACCGTCAAAATTTAAAAAAAGTAACTTCTCATTATGAGTGACAGTACAAAGGGGGATTAGGGAGGTGAAGGGAGTGTGAGGGGCATCAGGAGGGGGGGAAAGGGAGGAAGTATGCCTGCCACACACAGTCAGTGAGGTCTAGAGGGGGTATGGGGGATAGTTTGGGTGAGAGGGGACACAGAGGGTAGGATCCAATGAGGCACAGGGAGGTGGAGAGATGTCCTGGAGGAGGATCCACACACCCGGGGATGGGACCAGATCATGCCTCCTACCACCGGATCTCTTAGTTTCCATTGGCTAGGTATCATTTCCATCATAAATGAGGTGGGGTTACAGCTCTCCAGTTTTATGTAACCTTGCCACAGTCGTGAGACATGGGGCTTTATGTTCCAAGGTCGGAAAATAACGATCGTTTTCATGATACTTAGGGGTTAAGCAGCAACGACAACCTTGGCTTACCAAGTCCATTCTTTCCTCACCTGTTCTCACATTACCTTACCTAATTCAGGGTGAGCTTGACAAATTTGCGGAAGGTGCGGACTCCACGTACGGGTGTGTGACGCTGCGAGGGCGGGTGGTGTGTGGGACACGCAACTTCTGGTCTCTTTCACACACTGAACTGGTTCTGCTACCTCTCCTTGCCACCTCCAGCCCTTTCACCGCGGCTCGAGACCTCCCTATCTACCTCCCTAACAAGAGTCCCAATGTGAGTAACACTGTGCAGGAATTCCTTACTTACTAATATTTTGATGAACAATTTTGAATTAAAAAAAAAGTCCTATTCTGGTCAACAATACCCTGTTTTTTCTTTGATGATGGGGTTGAGAGGCAAAAAGTTTGTGAATTTGATCATATTTCTTTTGAGCTATGAAGTTAAAACAAGTGTGTGATTTGTGTGTAAAATAACAACATTCTTGTGAGCAAATATGAGAGTAACTTGCCATAGGAAGCCTTTACCATCATATTGTGCTTTTAATTTTCATATATTTTAAAGTGATGCTCATGTATCATGGTTTATGCTGGCAGTATGTGGTTTTGAAGATTATTCAGATTGCCTTTGGACTCTAGTTAGGTAAAAATATCCCCCACGGAGCCAACTCTGGGACCCCTGGCAACCTATCACTATTAAACCCGTGTCATAAGATGTTCACTTAGTGATAACATAATTAACTATTATTTTCAGCCATGAACCCTATTGGTAAGTGAGTGATACCTTTATTGAAGTAGCTACATTAAGTTCTTTTTAGAGTAATCCTTTTTTATGATTTAAAAAAAAATCAGTATTCCATCCATCCATCATCTAATCATGTGTTGCCCCATGAGGAGCAAAGGAGCCAAGGGCTAGGCAAGTTGGTCCTGACATTTAAGGTGAGAGTGACCAGCGTCACTCATTCCTGAATGGCATTACATGAGCAGTAAATCCCAATCACCCCTTGGATATAAACCTGCACAGGCTCACCAGGTGCCATAGCTTAGTTATATGGTTACCACCCAGCATAGTAAATGGTTTTCCGGGTTACAGGAAACCATTTGGCTTGTCACGCATTATAGAGACCATAAGGCAGCACTACATTGAGTGTGTGGATGATGGGCACCCCACCTTACCCCACAAAATTCACTGGTATCCTGTGTAATGGCAACTAAGGGGATTTTTGTGTAAAACATGAAATTTATATTTTTATATAATCATGTAGTGGTAGGTGGTGGTGACCATCATCCACTCACTTGATGTAGTGCTGCCTACTTCTTCCTTAGCCATTATCATTCTTTTTCTGTGCCTGCCCTCCTCACTTCCTATTTCTCCCATCTTTCCTGTCACTTCTTATCGCTTTTCTTTCCTTTACAGGTGGCTTTACTTTGAGTGACAAGCCAAGTGGTTTCCTGTAAGCCAAGAAACCATTTACAATGCTGTGTGGTAACCACATAACCAAACCATACGTGCTCCCTGCATGTCAAAAAGTGGGTTGGTGGAGGTTTAGTTCCCCTCCCTTATGGGATTATGACGTCTGGCAATAGATAGATATAGTCATGTTTTTCATTAAATGGTTTCGTATGTTGCAGGTACCTTTCCGGCTGCTAGTGGTTGGACTGACAGGCCAGGTGTCTGTGCTGGTACTGTGTGGACCCACCCCGACACTCTCAGAAACTATCCGTGCTGCTACATCTTTCTGGGCACCCTCTTACCAAGTCCTTGAAGCTTTCTCATCACTTCTTCCTTGGAATGTGGCTCCCAGCATACTCTCACAGCTTGATAATGCAGTCATTGGGTAAATCATTGTTACTGTATGCACAGTAATGTGTTATGTGATAGGTTAAGTATACCCTTAAACCTGTCATTGCCATTACCATACTGCATTCTTTTTAAATTTTGCCCATAACAATCATAGAAAGTAATGAATGCATAATCACTGATTCAGTCCCTAGTAATGTTTTGTACCTTACATTCAGTTTTGTATAAAGGACTTCAGCATTAACAAAAAAAAATCTTCCCTTTACAGGTTTGTTCTAGTCAATTATGATAGCAAGAAGTGTGTGAGCTGTGTCCACCTGAGTGAGGAATCCAGATCTCGGTGTATGAGTGCCAGTAAGAAGATCTCAGCACTTCAGTCAGTCTACCGCAGCCTTGTGGGGCCTGTTTTGCAACCACCAGCCATGCCTCCCGAGGACTTTCCAACCTGGGTATTTTTATTTTTCAATTCAGCTTTTTAGCATCCTCATTTGGATTCAGTTTCATGGTAATAAATGGGGTGGGTAGGATAAAAAAAAAAAAAATAGGAAAAAGAGCTTAAAACAAACACTGTCAATTGAGTGTTCATCAAAACTATCTCTTTGAAGAAACACTTCATAATGACAGGTTTAAGAACAGTTTCCAGTTATCCCAGCAATACAGTCATTTGTGGTCCCAGGGTCATCTGCATGTGAACTTTTTGGACTGCTAGCTGAAATTGCTCTTTTCCTATAGTCCATCATCTTCAGTTTAGGAGGAAAGGTAGGAAGTGGTAGATTGGGGTGCCCATCATCCACTCAGTATAGGGATGCCTTATGGTCTCTACACTGAGTGACAAGCCAAATGGTCTCCTGTACCCAGGAAATCATTTACTGGGCTGGATGGTAACCATTTAACCGGAGTTTTTGGCCAGGTTAAGTGTACCCCAGATTCCCCTATCCAAAATCACTTAATCATGGCAGACTTTTCATAGAGCCTCAGAGGGCCCATTACCTGTCCAGGTCCCCAACCAAATGGGCAAATTCGCATGGCCGTGTGGAATGTGAGTAGTGCAAATGAGGAGAGCAAGAGGGTGGAAGTAGTGAATGTGTTCAAGAGTGCAAGATATGCCGTGATGGCATTGTGTGAAACAAAGATGGAAGAGAGTGAAATGAAGGAGTGGAGGGTGTGAAGTGTGTAAGATTGGGCATGAATGGGCAAGGAAGATGCAAGGAAGGAGTTGCTTTGTTGATGAATGAGGTGTATCAGAGTGGAATGAGAGATTACAAATGTTTCACCTTGAAATGTATGTGCGTCAATTTCAAGTTTCAGAAGGTGAAAGTGGGAGTGATTGTAGTGTATGCACTGTGTGATGATGAGTGAGAGAGAGAAAGGTTTTGGGATGAGCTGGATGAAACAGTGGGAGAAATTCCCAGGAGCTATAAAGTGATCATAATGGGTGATATGAATGCAAGAGTAGGCACTGGTCCTGAGGATGGCATAATTGGTTGCAGTGGAGTAGCAGGAGAAAATGGTAATGGGAAGCGACTGAGGGATATGCGTCAGGAAAGGGGGTTGTGCATTTGTAACTTGTATTTCAAACATAAAGATGCACATAAATATACATGGTGTAGAGGGAACGGGGATTGTGTTTCAAGGAGCTTGATTGATTACATGCTCATAGAGGGGTCGATGCTGGGAATGGGTGCAGATACAAGGACCATGAGAGGATGATGTGTAGGTCAGTCAGATCATATGTTTGTGGTATGCAAGATCAAGCTGAGAGGAGTGAGGTGGACCGGGAGAGAGAGGAGCAGTCAGGGAGAAAGACTGAAAGTCGAGAATCTGAGGATAAAAGAAATGGCAGATGAATACAGGACCAAAGTAGGGAGAAGTTAGAAACAATGAATTGGAATGAAATGGATATGGACAGCCTGTGGAATGCATATAAGGATTGCTTAGTTAGGAATGCTCTAGTGGTATGTGGTGGGGCAAGAGCAACAACAAAGAAGAAAGGTATGGCATGGTGGGATGAAAAAGTTAAGAGAGCAGTAGAGGAAAAGAGGAAGAAGTGGCAAGTGTCACGAACTGAATATATTGAGAGCAAGAAGCACGTAAAGAGACTAGCGAAGAGGAAAAAGAGGGAGGTAAATGATGATCTTGGTTGAAAAATGAATGCAAACTACTCTGAAAATAGGGAGTTATTCTGGAAAGAGATGTGGAAATGAGCAAGTGTGAAGGATGTAAGTGGTAGATTATTAACCCATGAGGATGAAGTAAGGACCAGATGGAAAGAATATATTGAAAGCCTGAAAGCCTGATGATTGGGAATAGAGAGAGCTGAGCGACTGTAAACATGATTGGTTTTGGGGGTGTGCATAGAAGGATTGCAGTGCCAGGAAACGTGACACTCGCACAGGTGAAGAACACCATGAAGCGGCTGAAAAATGGGAAAGCAGCTGGGGTTGATGAGGTGTATCGTTTCGTTTCATTTTTGAAGGCCCCAACATGCTTGCATGCGTCGGCCTTGGTCACCTAATGGCGGCTGTCCACGCTGCTTGATCCCTGGCAGCCTCCCTGTTCAGTCCCTTAACCCTTAAGTCACACTTAATGTCCTCGTCCCATGTCTTTCTCGGTCTGCCCCTCCCAACCCCTCCCCCAATATTAACACCTCTCACCCTCTGTACCCAATTATCATCCCCCATCCTCTCCACATGTCCAAACCACCTCAGCCTACATCTCCTCATCACAACACCAATACACTCCAGTCCCATCCTACCTCTCAACTCTTCCATTGTAAACCCAGCCCCCCCAGGCCTTGCACGCAGGGATTCACTGCACATCTACCTAATCATTGTCATTTCTGTATGTTTAAACCTGCGAATATCCTCTTCCTTTACTGCCCAGGTCTCACTACCAAACAGCATCACACTCTTAACACATGCTGCATACAAAGACCCCTTAGCACGTAAGGAGAGTCCTCTCAATGTCAGGAGAGGCAACAGCTCCCTGAACTTCTTCCAACCACTTCTCACCCTAGCAACCGAGCTAACTCCAGCCCCACCTCCAGCAAATAACATGTCTCCCAAATAACGAAACTCCTCCACACACTCAAGAGACTCACCTGCAAGTTCAACCCTCTCACGCCTAACAATCTCCACCTGCTCTCCCCGACATGCTGCACACATGAAATCAGCATCATCTCGCAGTCTACCTCTAATACCACTACATCTCTTGTGCACCCACTTATCACAAACACTACACAAGATGGAATTGCTTCCCACACCCTTGTGGCAAACTGCACATGGCCACTCTCCCTCTCCTCTGATTGTACCGCCACCAACCCTAGATATCATCACTTTTGTTTTATCTGCATTTACCCTTTAAGCCCTTGTACCCCATACCATCTCTCCACTTCTTAAATCTTTCCTCCGCCTCCTTTTCATTCTCTGCAATCAACACCAAATCATCAGCATACAACATCTCCCATGGGAGTCCATCTCTGAAGTCACGTGAGAGGGCTTCAAGCACCATGATAAACAACAAGGGACTCAAAACTGACCCCTGATGCACACCAACATTCACGGAAAACTCATCACTCAAAGCTCCATTCACTCTTACCTGGGTGCGAGCACCCATGTACATGGCCATAACCACCCTAACCAGCCACTCTTCCAACCCTAGCTTTCTCATTGGCCACTTCACCTCCTCTCTAGGGACTCTGTCAAAGGCCTTTTCCAAATCCACAAAAACAAAATACAATTCCCTTTTCTTTCCAATATATTTTTCCTGAAGCTGTCGAACAATGAATATGGCATCAGTGGTCCCCCTGCCTGGCATAAACCCAAAATGCATCTCATCGATATTCACTCTTTCTCTAATCATACCTTCTAGAACTCTCTCCATTACTTTCATTATCTGATCTAAGAGCTTTATACCTCTGTAATTTCCCCTTTCCAGGGCATCACCCTTTCCTTTGTACACATTTACAATTACACTCCTCAGCCAATCATCTGGGACAACACACTCATATATATAATCCTATTTATCAGGTCAGTGACTAACCTCACCCCAGAGATGATTAAGTGAGTGGAGAGAGTGGAATGAAGTACTTGTTGGAGATATGTAAGAAGACATGGATGAATGAAACTGTGCCAGCGGAGTGGAAAAAGGCTGTGATTGTACACTTGTACAAAAATAAAGGTGAGCGAAGTGAGTGCAAGAATTATCGTGGCATAAGTTTATTGAGTGTTGTTGGGAAGGTATATGGAAGAATTATTATAGAGAAAGTAAGAGAGCTATCAGAAGCCCTAGTGAGTGATGAACAAGCTGGCTTTTGGAGTAGCAGAGGCTGTGTGGATCAAATATTTGCAGTGAGACGGATAGTGGAGAAGGCTTGTGAGAAGGACTATAAGGTGTTTATGGCATTCATGGACCTGGAGAAAGCATACGACAGTGTAGACAGAGAAGGATTTTGGAAGGTTTTGTGCATGTACGGTGTAGAAGGTAAGCTGCCAGGTGCCGTCAAGAGTTTTTATAATGGTAGTGAAGCATGTGTAAAGGTAAATGGGCATCTGAGTGAATGGTTCATGATCAGTGTGGGCTTGCGACAAGGTTGTGCAATGTCTCCATGGTTGTTCAATATTTATATGGATGGGATGATGAGAGAAGTAAAAACATGAGTAATGGAAAGAGGGATGGCATTGGTAATGATTGGTGATGGATGGAATATCTCAAATTTGTTGCATATTGATGATGCAGTGCTACTTGCAAATATTGGATAAGAGCTTGGTAGACTGGTGCAGAGTTTAGGTGATGTCAGTGAATGTCGTGCCTTGAGAGTAAATGTAGAAAAGATTAATGTGATGGTAATCGAGAGGGAAAGTGACTTCCAGTGTGATGTTACAATGAATGGAAATGGGCTGGAATTGTTGAGAGATACAGTGAGAGAAAAGAGAGGAAAATGTATAAAATAAGTGGAAGGTAGAGTGACACAAGGAAGGAAGGTAGCTGATGCTCTGAAGATCTTGATAAGAAACAGAGGCTTGAGTGTTGCAGCTGTATGAGGCTTACATGAAAGAGTGTTAGTGCCAACTTTTACATATGGATGTGAGACTTTGATGTGGTAAGAAAATGAAAAGTCAAGAGTGAGGGCTGTGGAGATGGGGCTGCTGAGGAGTGTATGTAGAGTACAGAGAGTGGATAGGATACGAAATAGTGTGATTCGTGAAAGATGCAGAGTGAGGAAGTCTGTGGACACCAGAATCAAAAAGAGTATGCTGAGATGGTATGGCCAGGTGGAGAGAATGGATAACAACAGAGTGATGATAAGTTATATCTGAGTGAATTTGAAGGAGGGAGGAGGCGAGGTAGGCCAAGGAGAAAGTGGAGGGATATGGTAGATGAGTGTGAGGAAGAAAAGTATGGAAGTCTGTGAGGCTAGGGGACCGACAAGAGACTGAGCTGGCTGGATGAATGTTGTGAGAAGAAGTGCATGATCAGGGATTTGGCACCCCTTTTAATGTGACAGCTTTAGGATTGACTCAATTGGATATGTTTATGTGAAGCTACAGAATGTGGTGAAAGTTTTTGGCTTATTAGATAGAGCCAGGATTCCAGGGGCTTGAATGATGAGTGAATAGAAGCGTGGCCCATTGGAGTGGACAAACTTGGGCTCTCTGGATGTTGCTACTCCTCATCCTGCCCTAGGGTGGGAAAGGAGGTCTGGATAATGATGGTGATGATGATGGAAGAGAGTTGAGTGATGTTCGTTTAACTGCTTCCTAGTTTTGTTGGTCCCAAAGAATGAAAGTTAACCTATCCAGCAGGAGTCAAATGGATATTGAGAGCTTGGTTTCACAGGTTCATCCAGACCACCAGCCACGAGAGTCATATGTGAGTGCTGAGAGCTACAAGGTCTATGTGGTGCAGTCATCTCCGTACCATCTTCTAGTCCTCTTCCCTCCTGCTCTCCCAGTCCATATAGCCAGGTGAGGAAGGGTGTCAGAATCACATGTGTCATGTTCTGTTTGCTGAGATAACAATGATGGTCAGTACTGTAATGATGATGAACACAGTGGTAGGTAAGGAGGAGTGTTGTATTTTGGAATTAGGGGGAGAGAGACTTGATTTCATTTTTTTTTTTTATCTTCCTTTAACCCAGATTCCTACAGTTAGCCCACATAGGCTGAAAAGATCCTTTGATATCATAAAAGACTTGAATTTTCTTTCCTTGTAGGGAGTAGAGACTGCTTGCAAAACATTTTCTAGGGAGTAGAGTCAGATCCTGTGGGGCCTAGGCAGTACTATATCAGTGTATGGGGAGAGAGGAGGGAAAAAAATGAAAAGTGCATAAATGGCAATTAAACAGGGTGTCTGCGATTTAGAAACCCTCCTCTTTGTATTGGCATATTCATTACCTGTGTCATATCATAACTGGTTGATGGGTCTGCTCGATCAGACAGATTGGAGTAACACAACAACAACATAGGGCGTAAACTAATACATATGGTATATTATTGTTACTAATAACTTATATTTATATTTACAGAAATGTGAGCCTCAGGACCCTGTCAGTATTCACTAAGGGTAAAACTCCCAAGCTCTGATGTTGCTTCAGTACAACAGAGATTTTTGAAGATAGTACAAAATGCGCTTTCTGTAATGTACAGCAAAACCTCCCCAGTGAAGAGTTGCCCCTTCCTGGATGCACATGCATTGAAAGATTGTAAAGTCTGGTCATTAATTTCTGTCAGTTTTTGCTGGGTAAACATACATTGGAAGATTATACAGTTCCAGTCAGTGATTTTTCCGTACGTCTTCTGGGTAAGCATACATTGGATGATTATATATTTTCAGGCAGTTATTCCTTTATGGAAGAATTATAATGACTTATGGAGAAGTTGTTTATTCACAAGATATAGCTATTTTGGCCTGACTTGGACTTTTTTTTGAGGGGGGGAGGGGGGCTCTGAACAGAGGGAATGAAATTCCAACCCATTTCATTTTTGTTGATTAAGCAAAATCTCATTAGGTTCTTGACACATTTCAAAATTATGTAAAGAAACTGTTGGGCTCAGCTGTACATACACTGAATCATAGTTTTATGCTGAAAATGATCCATAGATCCAGCTGATGTTTGCTAAAATATAACAAGAGAGTCTTCCATAGCAGTGATAGAGTTTACTGAAATACTTGATAGCCCCACTGACTGCTAACATTTTGCCCAGCTAAATATGACACCTTTATTTACCCAAATAGGTAAATGCGTCAACAGTAGCAGAGGTTAAAAATAATTGTAAAGTGTAATTAGAGTAGTAGATTTTATGATGTCTGTGTAGAATGGTGCCATATTCTTGTCAGCTTTGAAATTTCAAGCACATCTGTACCAGTATATTTCTGCATTTGGCATGTTAATGTTCTGTTGTATGTTCGTTTCGTTTCGTTTTTGAAGGCTGCAACATGCTTGCATGAGTCGGCCTTTTTGGATTGGAGCGTGTAGCATTTTATGACCGGATGCCCTTCCTGATGTCTACCAATGACCCTTGGGTGGATTCGATCCTCCGACCTACGGCCAGAGCGGAGCGCTCTAACCCACTGAGCCACTGTTGGTATCATGAAGACAATTGTGGTAGGTGGGGGCACTAACCATCCACTCACTCGATGTAGTGCTGCTTTTGGGTGACTGTCCTTTTCTCTCTTCCTTCTTTCTTTCCTTCGTTCCTCTTCTGTCATTCTTTCCTCTTCCTTCTGTCTGTGGGTGACACTATGCCGAGTGACAAGCCAAATGGTTTCCTCTACACCAGGAAACCATTTACTTTGCTGGGTGGTAACCATATTACCAGATTATTGCACCTTGTGGTTTAGTGGGTAATTAAGGCAGATTGAGCCTGTACGGTTTATATCCAAGGGGTGTTATGGGTTTATTACTCACGTAGTGCCATTCAGAGATGAATGAGGCTGGTCACTGTCATCTTAAAAGCCAGGACCAACTTGCCTAGCCCCGGGCTCCTACACTCCTCGTGGGGTAACACTGGATAGGATGATGAATGAATGAATCATAAAGACAGCAACATAACTTGAAAATATTGAGGTGTAATTGTACAATAAATTTCTGAGAAATAGTGCTAGAAAGCTAACCAAGATCATGAGAATAAGGTGCAGAAAGAGGCATGCTTTAGGGTGGTTTGGCTGTATGTAATGAATGAAGAATAAGAGATTGATTGGTAGGATTTATGCAAGTGGCAGTGAGGTGTGCATGCTCCTGGTACTCTAGGCAGGCTGAGGTGAAGGCAGCAAGCCAGGACTTTGGCACATTTTCCCTAGGTACAAAGCTCATCACCATTCCCCACCCCATAACGAGGGTGCAGCCCTATTGGTTGGCACTGGGTCTCCTGATCTGGGCTGAAAATCTCCCCATTCCTTCACTTCACACTATACTTCTACATTTTTTCTGTGATGGAGAGGAGAACTTCAGCACCTGCCCTCTTTCTTCCTCTAACTGGAGACATAGAAACCCAGTGCTGGCCCAATCTCCTGCCCAAATGCCAGAATGAAAGTAGGGTGGTTCAGAGAACTAGAGTCAGGTGGAAGGACAGGGACAGCAGAATTTTGTGGGTGGAGGGGTTGTTACTGCATAGGGACAGATATTCCTGCAGGTCTATGTTTTAGCTACCTCTCACGGGACATGGCATAGAGCATTAAAGACACTAAGTTGTGGAGGTTTTGCTGTACCTGTAATTCTAAGTCACATGTTATTTATGTTGTGTTGTATGTGCAAGTAAAATAACAGTTATGATTGTTAGGCATTGTATAGTATACATAGTTTATGTACAAATTTTATTTTTTTCAGATGTATTATTTATTACAATTTTTTACAAAGATGTGATTTTCAGAATGATGGTAAAGCCGTTAATAACGCTGATACTAAAGAAACATTAAATACTTGCTTTTAGTAAAAGCTCAGTTGTTTGTAAGCATCAGCCTCTTTATACTACTGTAACCCCTTCAGCCCAGGTATGTATTTTTCCTTTATTCTCCAGACAGTTTTATTCAGCCTAGGTAAAACATCCTGAGGCTGTAGGATGTAGTCTGTCTTACTGGTATATACATTTTTTTTTTTTTCTAAGGACAGATTTTAAAAATTTGAGATCTGCAGCATGTGAGGTGGTGTGTGGGGCAAAGAGAGGACCAAAAGGGGTGCAAGTAACAGCATGGTGGAATGAAGGGGTGAGACAGGCTATGGCACAAAAGAAGAAAGCATACAGTGAGTGGATGAGAAACGGGTGTGAAGGAAGTTGTGAGACAAAAGAGATTACATGTAGAGAGGAAGAGAGAGGTGAAAAGATTAGTAAGAGAGAGTAAGAAGTGAGTGGATGAGGAATTTGGAAGAAATTCAAGTATAAAGTGGAGGGAATGTAAGAAAATGTTCTGGAAAGAGATAAGGAGAGTTAGACAGGGTGTTAAAGAAGCTAGTAATGGAGTGAAAGATAAAATTATAGATTACTAGTGGAAAAGGGAGAAAATGTGAGCAGATGGAGAGAACAGTTTAAGGAATTGGTGAAGATAGAGAGTGAAAGTAATGTGAGTATAAGTGGCTAGGGAATGGCTGGGAGTAGGGGGGATGTGAGAAGAGAGGAAGAAATGAGTAGGATGGAAGTTGTGGAAGCAATGAAGAAAGTCAAAATTGGGAAGTCCCCTGGAATTGATGGAGAGTGTGGTGAAATGCCGAAGCATGGGAGAGAGATAGTAGTAGAATAGATGTGGAAGATGTGCAGATTGGCCTGGAAGGAAGGTAAAGTCCCGGAGGATTGGAAGTCAGGTATAGTTATTCCCCTGTACAAAGGAAAAGCAGGAAAAGAAGTGTGTGGTAATCATAGGGGCATTTGTTTTCTTAGTGTAATAGGAAAAGTATATGGTAGGATACTTATTGACAGAGTTAGGGAAATAACAGAGGAATTAATTGGCAAAGAACAGGTTGGTTTTAGGAGGGAAAGAAGTTGTGTAGATCAGATATTCCTTCTTAGGTCTTTAGTGGAAAAGTTTCTAGAGAAGGGAAAGAAGCAGTATGTGGCCTTCATGGATTTGGAGAAAGCATATGACAGAGTGGATAGACAAGGATTGTGGAAAGTATTAAGAATACATGGGGTAATTGGGAAGTTGTTGAATGCTTTTAAGAGTATGTATGAGGGTGCTGAGCTGCACTGCTGAATGCTGTGAAGAGTATGTTTGAGAGTGCTAAGGCTGCAATGCACGTGGACAGTGACCTGAGTGAATTTTTCAATTTGAAGGTTGGATTGAAACAGGGATGTGTCATGTCTCCATGGTTGTTCAGTCTGTATATGGATGGGGGTTATAAAAGAGATACAAGGTAGGGCAGTTGATGTTGGAGCGGCCCTAATGAGAGAGGGCAGTGTGAGGAAACTCCTTGGACTGTTGTTTGCAGATGATATTGTATTGATAAGTGAAGACAAAGAGGAGCTACAAGGCTTGGTGGATGAGTTTGGGACAGTATGTAAGAAACGAAATCTAAAGGTGAGTGTAGGGAAGAGTAAAATTATGGCCTTCGAGAGAAATGAAGTCCCTGAATGTACAGTGAGGTTGGATGAGGAGGAAATGGAAAATGTGAATGCATTTAAGTATAGTACTTGGGTAGTGTGATGAGTAAGGATGGAAGTTTAGAGGGTGAAGTGCTTGAAAGGAAGAAAGGTCGCTGGTACTGTACTTTGAAAGCAGTGATAAGAAATGGGAAGTGAGCATGGAAGTTAAAAAGTTACTTCATGACAATATTGTGATGGAAGTGAAGCTTGGACCTTGTTGGAGGGACACAAGTCAAGAGTGAGGGCAGTGGAAATGAGTTATTTGAGAGGAGCATGTGGAGTCACATGGAGAGAGAGACTGACAAATGAAGAACTGGAGTATTGTGGTGTGGATGTGATAGGAAGTGTTAGGAGAAACACATTGAGGTGGTTTTGCCATGTGGAGAGTGAGAGAGTGACGAGGAGAGTGTATGTGAGTGAGGTGAAAGGGGGGAGAGGGAAGGAGAGCCCATGGATGAGATGGAGGGATGGAGTGGAGAGGTAAGTGAGAGAGGGGGGGATGTGAGCTGGGGGGAGGGCAGTGAAACGGTGGGGGACAGGGTGACATGGAGGCGACTTGTTTGTGGCCACCCCTTACGGGATTAAGTAGTCTGGTAATAGATGGATAGATAGATGTTGGATATGAACCTATTAACCTTTAGGGGGCTCTTTTAAGCTGCAAAAATTACCTAATTGCTGCAAGATATCATCACAACAAAAGGGGGCTGTAATTTAGCTTTATACAGTACCAGGATTTCTTCCAACCTGTATCATTTTCATCTTAATGGTCTAGATTTTTGCCCAGTTGCAGCTCATTCATTAGATCTGTAACAGAATAAGACTGTGATATGGTTGTGCATGCTTTCCCTGGAACTTTTCCATATTCAAACCTATCAGCCTGTTGTTACAACTTAGTGCCCAGGCTAGGGAGAAAATTTTTTCTTACCAAGGAGTCCAATGGGTAAAGTAAAGCATGGGGGCTTAGCTGTATGAATGTTGCATTTCAGATTCCAAATTTTCAGAACAGCTGCAAGCATAACCAGAATGAATGACATAAACAATGGAGGTATTGTATATGTGAGAGCTATGGAATTTAAGGATAGAAATGGTGTGGTTTTGCTGAATGGGTCAGGAGAAGTACAGTGTGATTTTATGCACATGGTCAAAAGTTATACGTGGACAGGGTGCCAAATAAAAGCTTGGAGAAAAAGTTGGAATATGTTGTTGAGGAAAACTGTGTAAGACATGGATGGGCTGTGAGATAACTAGGATTCCAGGGTCGTGAATGATGTGTGAGTGAGGGTCTGGCTCATTTTCCTTAGATGTTGGGGGGGGGGAAAAATAGCATATTGGTGGGGAGGGGTTCGAGGGGTTTTTTTTTTTTTTTTTTTTTTTTTTTTTTTTTTTGTCGAAGGGGTGAGATAAGTAACAAGAGTGGGCAAGATATGTAAAAGGGAAGTTCAATGAAGGCAGTTATTTTCTTCATGGTGGTGGTGGGAGGGGGGGGATTTTTTGGAAGGGCAAGGGCCATAATGTTGAGGTGAGGGTGATTAGGAATGAAACAGCAGAACCCGGAATAAAGGCAAATGGTGCATATCGATAGAAGTACAGCAATACAAAGGCAAGGCACGGGGGGGGAAGTAGAAAACTGTATAAGTAGTTGATGGCAGAAGTACAGCTGGGTAGAAGCAGAGTGCAAGAGCAGAAAAAAGTAAAGCAAAGTTGTCAGACACGAAAGGTAAAGTAGAGGGAGATTGGCAAAAGGATTGGAATACGTGGAAAAATAAATAGGAAGGGGTGAACTAAAATGGAAGATAGAAGCGAGTAGAGACGCGATCGATCATCGTTGGGGAAGATTGTGCAAGGGAAATTCATAATCCATACACCTTAATTCTTATATCATAGGAAATTGTTTCACATTTTATCAAATAGAAAAATAAAAGGATAACATTGATATTGTCTGTGATAAGCACGAGAATACATGCAGTATATATTTACCAACCAAAAATTTTGTTGGGAGGCTTTCAGCAGTGACGTCATAACCTCCTCTTCTCTCCAGCCGTACTACGATGAGGTGAGGGTAGTAAACACTGAGCATTTCTGTTATGTGCCTTCCACTGTGTATAGTTATGATATTTGGTATACTTTCATCCTGTGTCTGATGAGTAAATAGGCGTTGTTAGGCACTACTAAGTTGAAAAAATATAGACGTAATGGTATGTTGAGGTGAGGGGTAGCGTCGCCATGTGTCGAGCATTTGTAAATGCCATTGTGGTATCTATGAGACTATGGCTTGGTTGGGTTCATATGAATATCATTGCTGTTTTCATATTGTTTGGCTGGGGATTGTCACGTCACACGTGCTTTAATTCCTTTCTGGAGACAAAAGCCGTGTTGCAAGGTTACGCAGCCATGCGTATTATTGTGAGTTTATGCAGGTTTAGGAGTATTGCGACTGATACCAGTATTGACCCTCAAGATGGTGATTTTTTATTAAGGATAGGAGCAAGCTGTCTCATGGCAATCTTATATATATATATATATATATATATATATATATATACCTGGTGGAGCCATCACAGATCCTCAGTCCAGCCAGCAGCTAGACAAGGGAGGTGAGCGGCCTTTGACGTGGTGACAGGTACGTCAGTCAAATGTGCAAGAATCATGAATAGTGATAATAGACTGATTAAATGTACCTTCAGGGAGTTCAGCTTTAGTTCATGTTAAACTTAGAAAAGTGATGGGAATTAGTTTTATAAGTATATAATACAGTGAAGTAATAAGTTTAGACCTAAATCTTTTTCTAGAGGGGAGGAAAGGTGGTCCAAATTTAATCATCATTGTAACTAAATAGTTGATCACTTAGTGCTGTTTGTAATTGTCACTTGAAAGTTTCTACGCTTCTGGCCTCAACTGTTTCTAACGGCAGGGAGTACCATGTGTGAGTTATCTAACTGGAAGAGAATCTTCTAGGTTCTACATGGGAATATCAAATATATATCGTGAATATTGAGAATGTGTAAAGAGAATAATGTTGGGTTCATCTAAGCTCTATAGGCCGATAATTCTCTCCTGAGCTAGTTGGAAGTAGCATCGTCATAGTCATAGGGATAAAAATTGTCATGGTGTTTTCAGCGTTAAGAGGTGGAAGTTGATACTTATGGGAAAGAACGAATGTGATGTTGGTGTCCGTCAGTCGTGTTTGGTGTAATGGATTGTGACTCCCTCAGGTGGAAGTGTTACTGGCAGATTCGTTTCGTTTTTGAAGGCTCCAACATGCTTGCATGTGTCGGCCTCGGTCACCTAATGGCGGCTCTCCACGCTGCTCGATCTCTGGCAGCCTCCCTATTCAGTCCCTTAACCCTTAAGTCACATTTAATGACCTCATCCCATGTCTTTCTCGGTCTACCCCTCCCAACCCCTCCCCCAAT